>CEMU01568625.1:0-10881 GCA_900068965.1 Calocybe gambosa
AGACCGTCATACCATTCGCCCCCTTCGCCCCATCCCTCACCCAATCTCTCCACGCGGCATGCATCTCCACGACAAACGCCTGCCCCTCTGGACTCTCCTCCCCCTTGGCACCATACGAATGCGGGTTCACGACGGGGCGGAGCCATGCCGTCGTTGGTGTGAAGTGCACAAGTGTACTCGTGTCCATGTCTGTGTTGTTGTTGTGGTTGGTGTTGGATGATGAAGATGAGGAGGACCTAGAAAGCTCCTTCCGGATCCGCTCCGCAAGTGGGACGTACTTCCTCACACCCGCGATAAGTGAGTATCGGTACACAGACGCTACCAAAAACGCCGTCGAGGACGCATCTTCAAAATTCTTCTCCCCATCCACTTCTTTATCTGCGTAGTTCCCCATTAACATCCTCCCACCAGCACCAGCAGCCGCTTCAAGTTGATCTAAATCCACCCCACCAGGATTCCCTTTCCCAAAAATCCCATCGAAAACCTCCTCGATCCATCTCCCCAAATCCTTTTGTTCCTTCTTGAGCGTGTTTCGGAATTCGGGCGAGTTACGGAATGTGGAGAGGACGCGGAGGATACCGGCGGCTACCCAGGCGTTTCCTGTTGACCAGGCGTTTGGATCTGGTTTTGGATCTTCTTCTTCTTCTGTGCCTGAGCCTGGGTTGGATGACGACGAGGTGTCCCCGAGAAGGACGTGTTTCCATAATGACTGGCTGGAGAAGAGATGAGAGCGATATAGTCGGATTTGGTTGTATGCCTCGAGGAGCGTGCGGTTGTAGGTTAGGATGCCATAATAGGCAAAGAAGGGGGGTACCATGTATATAAAGTCACTCCTGTTTTATGTTCAAACAAGTGAGTTATCCTACAAATTGAAAAACGCACCACAGCTGGACCTGTGACACCCGATGCGAAATCGCTCCATCCTTCGTCCTGGGTACCTCGTACAATAGATAATCCAACTGCTCTTTCGCTGCTTGTTCGTAGGTTACTTGAACACCACTACTCCCATTTCCACCATCTCGAAGTAATGGCTGGTTTGTCCAATTCGCGAGAAGGACAGCAAACCCAATAGACGCAGGGTCGGCTGCGCTTCCGTCTGGTATCAAGGGTCGCGGGCTATCAGAACTTTGTTGTTGGTTAAGGTTTTGAACTACTGATCTAGCAATCTCGAAGAACGGCTGAAGAGCAGAAGTAAGATTGGCTGGGACGGATGTAGGAGGGGGCAGTGGTGCGTCGAAAGAGAGGACGGAGAAGAGGGAAGCGTTGATGGAGAGGATAGCCTGGGCGCGTGTTCCAAGTTCCCAGCTACAGAGAACTGAATGTTGGGTAGGAAGTTGTAGTCAGTGGACTTGCCTCGTTTTAGCACTATCGGCTAGACGTGCACTGACTTGGTTTATAAACTGATCAGATAGGTTTTGTGAATAGACACCGAGGATGGGGAGGGTGGCTGTTATTATAAGGTGGGACCTCATCGTCGTCACTGTCGTTCAAGAGCTTGTCTTTATCGTCGTCGTCGTCGTCAATGATGCCCGCATAATATTGAAAGTCCAAGGATGACGTCATCAACTGCCGTTTGCTTACTATAAAATCCGACGGTTCTCACGCCTCATCTCATCACATATCTTGCAACCCGAGGTTTGGCATCATTTTATTTTATTATTTGATCTTTCCACTTCGTATATACTAACCACAGTCGTACTGTGGTCCGAGTATAAGCGATAACAAGGTATTGAAGGCGAGGCCAACGAAAATGCTGATAACACACATCCCAAAGTGCAGTATATGGAAGAGGAGCAAAGAAAAGACTATGAAGAACGAGATAAACACATTGAAGGATCCACTCCTTGCTTGGCCTCCTATCTAGCATCAACTGAGGCCGCATCGCATTGATACATCATCCTGCTGCACCAATTACCACCGCGATATATTACGCCAGATCAAATACCTTGACTACATCTTGCCACCCCATGAAATTGTCTAGATCCGAACTTTATTGGCTAGCTACATATAAACGCCACCTTTTTCAAACATACCCTCCTAGTTCTCCAAGAAAAAGCTGGTTCTTTTTTCTTGTCGACGTACTAGTACATCTTTCTCTCGCATGATTTCAATTCGTGTTTATCTCTTGGTAGTCGCCTTGTTCGCCGGCGCTGCCTTGAACGTTCATGCGCTCCCAGTCTCGGCTCGCGGTATCCCCCCCACCCAGGATCATGATTTAGAGCTCGTAGCTCGTAGCGCGCCGTCACCACAGGTACCATATCCAACCCCGCCCCCAACCCCGCAGCCACGACCACCAGCACCAATACCACCATCACGAACACCATCACCGATCAACACGAGCAACGATGGTCAACCAGCAGGAGCACACATCTCATCGCTAGGTCGATCCACCTCCCGTTCGCGTGCACGATCCGCGAGGGCCCCGAACCAAGGCTCGACGCAATAATATATTCCATGGTCACACTCACAGAGCCGGGAAAAAAAAACTCCTAGTGCGTGCCTCTCGCCGCCTCAATGTTCAGGTCTCAATTCAAGCCCTCCCAGTTTTTTTTTTCTTTTTTTTTTTTGCGATGAGGGCTGGTTCGTAGTAGGTTTGGGTACTGTAACTGTTACTAGCTAGTAGTCGTCAATTCTATTTCATTTTGCTGAGCAGAAAAGCCCGATGGGTTTGATTTATATACGGTGTCTAAGCTTGAACCCATTCAAATCTGTTTGATTACACTGTGTATTTCAGGCTCACCCCCACTGGGCTACAGAATTTCTTTTAGACATTGTCTGTTGGGAATTAACGTCTTATCTCGCGTTCTCGCAATCAAAAGCACCATCTCCATTTCAGTTTGTTTCCTTGACACCAATTATAATTACAAAAGGACGCGCACCGTCTTTTCCACCACACCCCACTCAAGAGAACCTGGCCTTTCTCTCATTCAAATTTCAGCATATATTCCTGCCTCGCAATATTCGTCTGAGAAAACAAAACTTTGTACTCACTCGCACCTCAGTCACTTTATTCAACGCATCTGCAGTTTTTATAGGACACCCCGAAATATTAACCCAGAGGTCGGTATGAAAATTGCCTTAAAAACGCGTTTTGTCTGAACCATTTTTGATCAAAATGGCTGAGCTTTGTCCAGATTTTCATCTATGTCCATAGTCAAAATTCCGACCAACCGGAGCGTGAATCAAACCAAGAGCTCGGTCCTGCAGCATCACCCCCCCCCAACTAATACCGTTCTGCCACCCTGTCTGGACCTCCGTTTCCGGCAAGATCCTACCCAACACTAAGGACCTGTCTGCCAGTAGACCATTTTTCTGAGTTGTTTTCAAACGGAACAACAAAGAATCGCCGTGTTTCCGTATGGGCCGACATATCCCTCCTCATGAAAACGAATTCGATAGGGACTTTGACTTTGGTTATTCGATCTCGAGTTTTGTTCTATAAACTTTCACATGATGTTATGCGAATATCCCGGTGGCTTGCAAATCGAGTGTTCGATGGCTTTCACCACCTTGGGGTGCTAACCGGTGTCTCAGACTCACAGTAGCAGAACGGTTATTCAAAGGCCAATCGGTTGATCTGATTGTCATGGGGTCTGTCTCACATGATATCCTCAATTGAAATTACGAGCTCGTTCTTAGAAACTTCTTGCTTTCCCAATCCATGTCCACCTCCTACGAAGGTCACAAACTCCTCGTCGCTAATCGAGGGGAGATAGCCACCCGCATCATCCGTACTGCCAAAACCCTCGGATTGCATACGGTTGCGATCTACACACCGTCAGATGCACTTTCTTCCCATGTCTTACTAGCGGACGAGGCCGTTCCCCTACCCACCAATCTGAGCTCAGATAGTCCTTCAGGAGAAGTCGAATACACAGCGTACATGGCAGCAAAGTCCATAATCTCCATCTGTCTCGCCCACTCTGTGACGCTCATGCATCCCGGATACGGATTCTTGTCCGAAAATGCGGAATTTGCTTCGCTCGCTATTAAGTCTGGGATAACGTTCCTCGGACCACGTCCAGAGATAATTCAAATGATGGGACTCAAACATGAAGCTCGCGCCGTTGCCATCAAGGCTGGCGTACCCATTGCCCCAGGATCAACTGGCCTCGTCGAGTCTGTTGAAGACGCCGTGCGGCTGACCCAGGATATCGGATATCCGGTGATGCTGAAGGCTACTGCAGGAGGTGGGGGGATGGGAATGGTGGTTTGCGAGAATGAAGAAAGTCTCAGAGCTCAATTTCTAGCAACGCAAACCCGATCAAAGGTTCGTCCTGTTCGCTTTTTTGTTATACTGTATCGTTCAAATTTTGGCCATTCAGGGACTTTTTGGCACGGAAGGAGTTATCATCGAAAGATATTTTCCTGCTGCGCGTCATGTTGAGGTTCAGGTTTGTGCTTCTGATGCAAGTGCTCTGATTCATGACGTCTGAAATTCCAGCTAGATTTTTGGAAATGGGACAGGGGAAGTAGTCCATATGGGTGAAAGGGAATGTAGTATTCAAAGACGTCATCAAAAGGTTGTTGAGGAATCCCCAAGTCCTTTTGTTCAGTCCCACCCAGGTCAGAAATCTATGTGGTCGACTTTAGTTGCGCCTCATCCTAGCTGTTCCTCTTCCAGGCCTCAGAGAAAAGGTTTGCGGTGCAGCCGTCAACATATGCCGTTTGATAGACTACAACTCTGCCGGTATGTATTTTGGCTTCCTCCTAATTTGTTGTTTTCATATTCTCTCTTCTAGGCACTGTCGAGTTCCTCGTGGATGATACCACGGGCGATTTTTACTTTCTGGAAATGAATACCAGGATCCAGGTATTTAACTGTTCTTGGTTTAGTATCATCGCGCCAATGCGACTTTAACAACTCAGGTGGAACATCCCGTGACAGAGGCAATCCATCCAGGACTTGATCTCGTCAAGCTCATGATTGATCAAGGCATTGCAGAACGCTCAGCGGATGGCATACCCGCTCAACACCCAGAAATGCAACAGAGCGTGTACGACTCGCTCAAGCAGCACCACATTGTTCATGCTATTGAAGGACGCGTTTATGCTGAGAACCCCTCGCAGGGGTTCCTTCCGACTCCGGGCTTGTTACAACTTGTAGAGCTTGAGAAGCATAATTACAACTGGTTGAGAGTTGATACATGGGTACGTTCCTCTCTCACCTTTGCCTATTTCTTCATTTGAATGCCATAGCAACTCCAGGTTTCGACTGGCGTTGTAATCACACCATATTTCGATGGTCTACTTTGCAAGATCATTGTTACTGGACAATCAAGAGAGGAAGCAGTATCTAGGTTCACGCAAGCGCTAGATGTTGTTAAAATATATGGTCCACCGAACAATCTCGAATTTCTCAAAACGATCGGGACAAACGAGATCTTCCGCTCTGGTCGCGCTACAACAAGCTTCCTTTCTGACCTTGCATTCCAACCTCGTGCGCTCACAGTGATCTCACCCGGTCTAGAGTGCACAGTCCAAGACCTTCCAGGGCGGACAACTGGTCTGGGCATACCCATCGGAGGGGCGATGGACTCTTTAGCACTCTCAGCTGGGAATATTCTTGTAGGCAACCCTTTGACGATGGAAGGGTTGGAAATCATTGTCCTTCCAAACTTCAGCTTTGAGGCAGAGTTTGGCACAACAGCCGTGGTCGCGGTCACAGGCAAGGAGATTAAAGTCACCGTCAATGGCGAATTGGTATCTACGTGGGCTACGCTCACGATACCACGTGCCGGAAAATTGCGACTTGAGGTTGACCCCGAAGCAGAGACCTCTCACTCTGGGTTTAGGGTGTATGTTTGTATCCGCGGTGGATTTCCTAGTATACCGCCCTATCTGGGCTCTAAGTCGACCTCTATGGGCCTTGGTGGCTACCAGGTGTGTAAATTCATAGTATCCTTTACGCTCTACTAAACTCTCATAGGGTAGGTCACTTGTCTCTAGTGATCAGCTAGCGTTGGGTGACTGTGAACCTGGACGAACTTCCAATGATGACAGCAAGATACGCAAGTTACATGCGTCGATCAAACCGCGATACTCGTCGGACTGGGAGATCTACGTTCTTCCTGGGCCTCAAGATGACCAAGGTTTCATCGATCCTACCGGTCTTGAGACGTTCTATGCGACAAATTGGCGCGTCAGCCTCTCGAGCAACCGTTTAGGCATCCGACTTGAATCACCAGAGAAGATAAAATGGGCTCGGACTGATGGTGGACAGGGTGGATCCCATCCGAGTAATATTTTGGATAACGGATACGCACCCGGAACTATCAATATCAACGGAGATACTCCTGTTATCTTTGGTAACGACGGACCTGATATGGGAGGTTATATATCAGTGTGTACAGTGGCTTCTGCAGAGAGGTCAATTTTTTACGAAGACAGTCGCGAAATAACGATGGGAACTGAATGTTTCGAATAGGTGGAAGTTGGGACAACTCAAACCTGGAGATACGGTAAATTTCAGGAGAATAACATGGTCGCAATGTATGAAACTCAGCGAGAGCGTGGACCAATGGATTCATTATATGACTGCCTCGTCGGAGCATTCCAACGTTCCAGATACTATACACAGCCCACCTTGGGATAGTGATTTTCAGGATGCTCCTCAAGGATCAATACTTCACGAAGCTGGTCACGGCATGTTGAAAATGACGATGCGTCAGGTACCTCAATCTCATTTGTCTCGCATGGATTTTGACATTGCATTTTTAATTGCAGGCTGGAGACTCTGCGATCTTGGTTGATTTCGGCGAGATGACTCTTGATCTGGAGCTCCGAGCTCGCATACAGCTGTTCCAGAATATAGTTACTCAAGTCAAACCAATTGGCCTGAGATTGTTATGTCCCTGCGTCCGGTCCATCATGGTGAGATGGGTTTTCAATTTTCTCAAGCACCATATATCAACAACTCTCCAGTGCCATTACAATGCGCGACAAATTTCGCAAGCTAACTTCTTGTCTTTTCTAATTGCCGCACGACAGTTGCTTCCAGACACGGTCGAAGGCATCAAGATTACTGGTCGGAAGATCTCCTTTCCCATTGTTCTTGATGACCCTTGGAATCGCGAGGCGTTGTCACGTTATATGAAGACCACCAGGGACAAGGCGGCATATCTCCCGGACAATATTGAGTATATCGCAAAGAATAATGGACTCCAAGACGCCAAGGAGGCTCTGAAGAGGCTTATTCAATCTGACTGGGTAACTACCAAATAGTGTACTGCATGTTTGTTTGCGTTCTGATTGCTCACTTTCAGCTCGTACTCGGTGTTGGATTCTATTTGGGATGTCCCTTCTTAGTGCCAGTAAGAAATCCTGTCAAACTGTAGACGTCAAATTTACTGACGTCCTATTGAACATAGATAGACCCACGATGTCGTCTCGTAGCACAGAAGATGAACCCTTCGCGCACGTATACTCCTCGGGTAGGTCATCGAAAGACCCTCTCCGACCCGCCTGAAACGTGTATTCCTTTATAGGGAGCTATTGGGATTGCAGGCCCAGTCACGGCTATCTACCCAGTCGAATCCCCCGGCGGATATCAGCTCTATGGCCGTACGTTGCCCCCTTGGAATACATGGGGAAAGGGCGTGGATTTTAGCCCTTCCAAGCCGTGGTTTTTGCAGCCATTTGATCAGGTAAGTCATTTCCTCGTCGGATACTTTCCTATGGTTCTGATCCTGTCATTCGGGTTCAGGTGCATTTCGAACCGATCAGCGCCCCCGAGTACACCGAGGTGAGCTTTGGGAACCTGTCTTACTTGCTGGGCTCTTAATCTGCACTGTACAGCTCGAGAGAGCCTTCGACGCTGGGCAATATCGATTCAAGGTGCTATTCAAACTGACTTAAGTGGTTGGTGAACCTTAAACTGTGACTAGATCGAATCAACAACATTCTCAGTCGAAGAGCACCAAAGGTTCATCACCTCCATTGCAGGAGAAGTGTCCGAGTTTCGTAAGTTGCAAGAGAGCGGTTCTCAAGCTGAGAGTAAACGGTACGATATCGCACCCATACACCTCTCTGTCATGAATTAACGGCTGGTGGGGACACAGAGAACAACAACTCTTGTCGGAATGGGAGGCTGAGAAGCAGGCCAATAAGGATTCTTCATCAGCAACGACAGCAATGGGTCATACAGGCGATGCTGATGACGGTAAGCTCCTTTACCCGCCTTTTATGCCACGGCCACTGATGCCCAAAATATTGTTCCGCCCTCAGCAACTACAACAACTATAACTTCCTCCCTCTTCGCTTCCGTCTGGAAAATCCTCTCCAAGCCCGGTGACACTATCACATCCCCATTGGACGTCCTGCTCATTCTTGAGGCAATGAAGACGGAGATTCCGGTCAGAGCCGGGGAGAAGAATGTCGGAAAGATTGTGAAGGGGTTTGGGAGTGTTGTGGGGGAGGGGAAGGCGGTGAAGGCGGGAGATGTCCTTGTTGTCCTTGGGGAGGGACGTGGATGATTGGTGGGCGGCTTTGACCAGTTTCTCATGACTGAAAGCCTTTGTGATCGAGCGCCATTCCTTGTACTGTATTATCTATCACCATATACATATTTTCTAGCCAAGATTCTTCGTATTTATCATTTGAAGCAGGCTCCATTGATACCTTGAAACGGATACTAATGCACGACAAGCCAGGATCCTTGGCTACAAGAACATTATAGGGTGGTCTCAGTAAATGTATTACGTTATTAGTCTAAATTAAGCAACGTTAGAATTGGTATCTATAAATGGGATGATCATATTGATCCAGGGTCTCCATATCGAACTCAATATCTCTCTCTCCCGCTATTTGTCCCATTAACTTAACGACCGAGTCGTCCCAACGGCATGGATCTTTTGTCTCGTGAAATATGAATTTCATCTTGTCCCATCCAGTTACACGCATTGCGTCCTTAACCTCTACATCCGACATATCACCCTCGCCGGGGCATAGTATGACGACCTCAGAGGGTATGTTATCGCTGGGCAATTTAGGTGCTTTTCGAGCAAGGCCGAGAGTCGACATGTCACGGTCAGAATGGAGATATTTGAGCACCTTCATTTCAGGCATAACTGCGTCGAGTGCACACTCCTCCTCGTACATAGAAGACTCGAACCAGCAGTCGAACATATGAATTTTTACAAGCGTGTGTGAAGCTGCGGTTAGAAACATCCGGAAGTCGGCGTTGGAGGGGCCTGTGATGTGAGAGAACGAGATCTTGCTGATGTTACATCCCGTCGGCGAGATGAAGCGCAGGAGCTGATTACCACTCAATGTTGGTGGCCATGGACAGAATTTGGGGTTTCTCTCTAAATCAGGCCCAGGATATGGATCCCCAGCGTATAGCGTCAGGCTTTGGAGGTTACTCTCCAAATGGTCGGGTAAGAAACTAGATGTTTGTTTAGGACTTCATAACCACTTAAAGGAAGAGTTCAACCTACTACTCGGAATTGCGTTTCCTAATGTCACCCCAGCAGGTAATTTTTAGCTTTTCGAGGTGTTTCCATTTGGACATCAACATTTGGATATCGTCCATGTCCATCGGAGCTATACCACCGACACCCCATTGCAATGCAAATTTGCGCACATGCTGCATACTCTGGAGGTTATACACAGCATTGTCAAGAAGCTGTAAAGGTAGTTTCGGTATGGAGAGGTATGCTGTGTATGGAGCATACTGCGTAATCTCCAAGAAGTCGCACCACCCTTCCAGTCCAGATGAGAAGTCACAATGATTGGTCAGGAAGTCTTGGCAATCAAGACGACGTATAAGGCCCCCGTAATGAGGAAGCCGACGAAGAAATCCCATAAACCTGCGTACGCCAGTTACACCATCCGCATGAGAGTGCCGAGTCTCGTTAAGGTGTTCTATCCATAGTACTATAAGGTGTTCCCAAGCTTTGCAGACCAGGCAATAGTTGAGTAAATCGTGTCGCCACCCTTTCGGCCTATCCTCTATCGCAGCTTTAACAATATAGCGAATCACATTTGGCGGAAGGTTCACGAAGCGATGTAAGCGTTCCGATGGCATGGGTAGAACGCGAACGTTATGCAGAGGGATCCTGGAAGAATAAGTTGTGTTGTTCACCTGCCTAAACGTTCGGTTTGTAACGAAAAAAGCCTGCATCGAAGGATTTGACGGACTAATGGACTGTGTAGAATCGTAAAGGATGCGCCCAAAAGGTTGTTCAGGTGACACCGAGTCCAGTCGCCGAGCAAAAATTGAGGCAACGTCAAATTGAAATGAGCCTGGTTTAACTTGAATGATTTCCAAAGCGACCGTGCATGTTCTAACTGGGGAACTCTGATCCTTGCCTGAAGCAGCGCCTAGGACAGATCGAAAGTATCGATGTGAAGACGCTGATTCAGTTGTAGCATATTTGCTAGGATAGACTTGCCTCAAAATCTTACAAATGGTAAATTGAAGAGACAATGTACAATGGTATGGGTTTGAGCTTACAAGGTGGTCTATATAGGTTGATTTGTGTTTCCCCTCCAAAATGAGCAAACGGATAGCTGAGAAGTCATGACGAGCATTGGAGTCGAGCACTACAGAAACCCCAAAATAATATATGTTGCGCCAATGATGTCCGGGAATGAATGATGGAACTTCGTGAAGATTGTAACTCTGCCAATATTGTATGTTGGACATGCTGGCACAGTGAAGAACAAGATGACATAATCTCAGAATGCACCAGCTGCACGTGAGTTACAAAGCGAGTTCCACACAATTTTATGTATTCTATAGCCTATAGGCAATCTATCTATATAGTTCTTCGATTCCTTCAAGGACGGGGATTGATGGTAACTTCAGGTCCAGTTTGCAAATTGCCACGCGACTTGCAGTACTAAACTTATATCCTCACAGTTAGTCAACTTTTGGTA
>CEMU01568633.1:1526-18659 GCA_900068965.1 Calocybe gambosa
TGATAATAAGTGAAGGTGCATGCGCCATCCAGGATTTGTCTTCTTGATCAAAGCCCTCCTTCGTTGCACGCGCTGTCGGGAAAGACCGATTCAAACTGGTGCTCGTGGTCTATTGGGAGTACGCGGCCAGGCTTGATAAATTATGGAACTTGGGGTAGGACTCGGGTCAATAGACCATGAGCCCAATATTGCACGCTTGCAGGCCCAACACAACCTTTTTGCTATAGCTTGTACCCAATCAATCGAGAAATACGGCTCCTACCAGTCATGAGCAACAACGTTTTATCTTTTTTTTTTTTACCGCTGCACTACTTACCGTGTTCGGTGTGGGGTAAACTAAACACCTGGGTTAGGGTATATTTATGAATGTGATGCTGACATAATCGCCTCATGTCTTTCGCCAACGTCGTGTGAAACGAGGAGAGCACTACCTGCGTTGTCCACGACGGTCTCCACACCGCGTGTTCTGCTACCGACGTGGTTCAAGGAGCCAAGATACCCAGGATACCCTCGATGACCAGTACCAGCTTAACCAGCTCTCCTCTCCAAGAAGCCACAAACAAGTCGACGGTTGTCTGGCGACAAGAGCTAGAAGCTCTATTCCATCATGCCAAAGACCGATTTCCGGATGTCGTATGGGAGTTTGGAGGCGGTGAGGATGACATAGCCGAGCAAGAGGTCTGGGGTCACAAAGGTATGTTGATATCTAGCCTCTACTGTGAGCTCAGTTGAGTATTGGGCAAATATTTGCAGCAATCGTATACGCTCGTGCCCCGCCTAGTTTCCAAGCTCGGTATTTCTCCCTCAGACAAAACCCTTACGCATCTTCTCCTCCTCCCACAACTTCAGCTCTGAGCCTGGACATCGCTCGCTCGTCAAGGACACCGTCACCATTCCGTTCATCATCTCCATCAGCATCTGCAACCCATACCTCAACTAATGCCTTATTAAGGCTCAGTACATCTATGAACCCCGCTCTCTTTTCAAACGAGTTGGAATATCTTTATACAGGACAAGGCTTCGGGGAAGCTTTCGAATTCCTGTTTGATTCCGGCGACTCGCCTCATAACGAAGTTGACGCGGAAGAACTCCGCGTCGACAAACTTCGCAAGGACCTCGTTTTCATGTGGCGCTCACGTCTGTACTCTGACGTTCGTATCGCTTTAACCGGCAACTTTTCTTCAAACCATGAAAATACGACCGCCATCTTTTCCTCGCATCGCTTTATTCTGGTTTCACGCTCTCCATACTTTCATACTGCTCTCCTCGCTTGGCCGAATAAACAGGAGCCTCAAGTTATCAATTTACCGTCTCCTCCGTTCACCCCTGCTTCTCTACATTTCACCTTGGGTTTCATCTACACCGGTACTCTTATCTTCTCTCACAGGTCCTATGACCTCGATACCGCTTTCCATATCATGCGTTCTTCGGCATACCTTTCACTTTCCACCCTATATGACGAGATTCAAGCACGCATCGTGCAAGAAATGATGCACGGCCTCTTTCACGCCTTCTTAACCTTCCCAGAATACGAAACACTAACCTCAGGCGCCTGGGGTACCGGCGGGTGTAGATGCAGACAGTGTGCACGTCGCGCGCCTCGAGTCCTAGAATTTTCCCTTGCCGACGATGTCAAAAACGGCCTACTAGAAAGAGGCGCACGGCGCGCACTCGTCGGACTTTTCGGCGAAGGCTGGTGTACGAGCGAATTCGCTTCTCTTCCCCAAAAGCTTCGTGAGGGCTTGCTCAAGGGCGTGGGTAAACGGACGACGCCAAACAATGCACTCCCGCTACTATTTGCGGCGGAACATGCGCTCGGGAAGATATCCGCTGTCATCGATGCTTGGGCGGCGGATGTAAAAGAGATGATTCTTCTCGCTAGGAAAAATGTGGATGACGTTATCTGTGGCCAATCCGATGCCTGCTTCACCGGTGTAGAGTGGAACGAAATCATGGAACGGGATGGGGTCGCTTTCGAGGATGCCGAACGGGTGGAATGGATAATGTTATCTGTTGGCAGGGGCGTTAATGAACGCAATGCGGCAACCCTATATCAGGCGAGTAACTGTTTGTTAATCTTCCAACCAAGATTTCTGATCAGCCCGACAGACCTTGGTTTCCTCAATACTCCTGCGACCACACCCAACCGAGTCAGACGCTCCTATGTTGTCATCAACTTCACACGTGCGCGTTCAGGTTGAAGAGGCTCGCATCGACCTTCTCAAATGGATCGGGAAAAGGTGGCTTGGTGTTCGTCAGGAAGGTGGGTTTAACGAGCTCGAAGGATGGGCGCTCAAAGAAATCAGCGACAGTGCGTTAACTGACATATGCAGCTAGCGATCACAAACTTATCATATACTCTCCAGATATTGAAGTCCCACTCGAAGACTTGCTGAGTCCCACGCTTCCTGCTTCCCAATCTCATCTCAAGCCTCTCAACCCACCCAGACAGTCCACACTGCTACGCGCAAAAGAAACCGACAGCAACAATGACTCGATTAGCATGCATTCGTCGATGCGTGTTAGCGTCCGAAGCCGTCCCGTTCCCCTCAACTCAGGCTCCAGGGGCGCTACACCTTCGCCGTCATTCCTCACCTCGCCAAGTCGAACATCTACCAACACAACATCATACAAATCAATTACCCGCACGAATGTTTCAGCGACCAGCCTCTCGCGAAATTATAACGGAGACAAAAACGGAGAGCCCGACAATTCACGTCCAGACTCCAAGCTCACTCCGGGCTTGGCGTCTATCGGCCTTCCCGGTTATTCCTCTCGTTCTACCTCTCCTACTCCGCAACCGTCCATAGCTGAAACCGAGGATGACACCTACAGCAGAAATGGTGACGTTCAAGACTCAGACAGCGTTCTCGACAGCACATCTTCAGATGCTGCGCCCCCCCTATCGCTCTCTCTGGACCACAATCAGCACCCCAGCTCTAGTACTACTACCAAGAAAATTGTTGTCAAAAAGGTCACCCCATCCTCACGCTCAACAGCGGCAGCCAAGACTCGCGGGGCTTCTGGTGCTCCGAACATATCGCGTCCTGTTTCCTCCGCCTCGTCCATCCGCTCCTCGTCTGCCTCTGTCCACTCGGTGGCTTCTACTATCCGGAGAGGCAAGACCGCAGACCTCAGCAAGCCAAGCTCAAGCAGCCTCCGACCCCTTAGAACCCCCAACGCTACGTTGCCTCCCACCCCAACAACAGGACGCTCACGCCCCAGTTCCTCACACTCCTTACTTTCCACATCCAACGTATCATCATCCAACGCGACAGACAGTACAGCGACATTCCGTACGGCGCATTCGACTGTGGTGCGCTCGCGGCGGACGTCAGCCGCCTCAGTCAATTCTACCATTAGCACCCCCGGTATACGCCCAGGTCATATCAGTCCAACGCGTGGTGGAAAGCCCGGCGCCGGGGCTACCACCGTCCGGGCTCGCAAAACATCGACAGGGTCTACAAAGAGTAACGTAGAGCGTCCCACTCCCATAAAGAGGCCTCCACTTCCCCCTATGGACACCAATAAGTTGAGTCCGTCAACTTTAAAGCGGCCCGTGTCGAGTGCATCTTCTGTACGTTCAACGACATCCACCATCTCGACAGCCGCAAGCGTCGGTCCGCGCAAGGTGCCCATCTCTCGCAACAAGAAGAGCGACGCCGCAAGCATCGTAGAAAAAGAGAAGCTCGCCAATGTACAAGATCAAGAGAATAGCGTACCTGCCCCAAATTTGCCAACTGCAGAAGCACCTCCCTTGCAATCCGTCCCTCCACAAATGCCCGTACCAAGCACCAGTAGCACCATGACGATCAAAAGGAAGAGCGCTATCGAAGAATTGCCGCTCGATCACAAAAAGAGCAGTAGCACGGCATCCACTGGGAGCGTCTCCACCCTTAAACGTAAAGGTTCATCAGATACCATCACAAACAGGATGAGCGTCTCTCCCTCTGTTCGCAGTGGACACACTACTTCAATTTCAGAATACACGACGTCGCCTATACTCGATACGCACAATCTCAAACCACTACCCTCGTTACCAATATCTGCAAGGGGGGCAACATTGGACATCGGGATCCCTTGTATCATCTCGTCACAGCGCAAGCGGTTCAAGGCGTATGCCCGGTATATTGGAGAAGTAGAAGGTGAAGATGGGCCTTGGGTCGGTGTCGAGGTTCCTGTCAATGACAGCTGGAATGGCGTCGGTGGAGACCAAGACGATACCGAACGCCCATGGAATGACGGCACCTGGGGCGGAATCAAATATTTCGACATCGGCAACTTTGGTGTGAATGACTGGGAGTATGGCAGTGCGAGCGGGATTGGTATCAGCGGAGAGGAAAGAGCTTTTAGACGACGACGCACAGATTGGACGGGTACAGTGAGTCTAGGTGGCAGTGTGATAGGCGGAAGTAAAAGCGTTTTGAAGCGTGAAGGCGAACAACTCAGCGTCGAGCGAACAAAGAGATTGAGAAGCGTCAGCCCAGCTGTTTCGGACACGTCAGGCATGGAATCTCGTGGTTTGTTTGTTAGACCCCAGCAAGTTCTATATGTTATGGATGCTGTTGGCCCGGATTTGTAAACTTTTCTACTCCCTCCCTCCGCTCTTTTGGTTTATTTTTTCCCCACAATAATAACGCTCATTACCATTATATCTCAGACCTTTCACTTTCCTTAACTTACAGCAGAAGTCGAGTAGCATACTTGCATTGACGACAATCTTTTCCATAGGTTCAAATGTAGCCCTTTCTAAAGCTGAATCAAACATGCTTTGCCTTAGAGCCTACATTCAATTGATTTTTGAAACTATGTCGTGCAAAGCCTCCGAATTTGTGTGCTCAAAAACTCGGTTTGACTGCCATGTGCTAGTCACAGTAGCATTTGGTTAGGACATCGTGCCCAACTCGCAAAATAATTGCACTTCTAATACTTAAGTTAACCGTTTACAATAATCTGGGTTACCTTTCGGATTCTGTAGAATTGTGAGTCAACTAAGTTAAGCATTAGGCGGCTGACGTACCAATGCCCAAGTCGGAAATGGTCGCACTGTACCACTGCCGCCTCCAACAGCGAAAGTGTAAACGAAAACCATGATCTGATCACGGAAGGATAAATATCCATTACATTATTAATATAGGACCAACAAACCGAGGTGCCGCCATCTAATGCAGCGCTCATCAAGAAGCTACCATGAGTAATATTGTCAGCAGGTAAAAGCCGTTGAAAGCGTCTTGGACACACTTGTATTTACGGAACCAGGTAGCGCGGTACCTGCAAACGGGGAACAGTCAACACTAAAACAGCGAGGATGGGGTTGCGTAGACACACTTCCTCAAGTAATATTGGGAAAACACGGCCAGTAAAAAGGACACGAAAATGCTGGAGTTGATCCCAACACTCAAGAACCCAAGCTCGGCTTGGTGAAATGAAAGAATAGTTAGCAACAAGACGACTCGTGCACTTGGAGTAGGACTAACCAACTAGGATCGGGGTGAAAACAAAATTGAAGCCAGCTCTCGGGTATTTTTTGTGTAGTAGCCAGAAGGGTATTGGAACCCCGAGACCGACAAGTAGCATGTATGGAACAAACTGAATATATGATTGTGTTTTAAGATTCTCTGGGTATGGTGGGAAATGTGGACTAACGCCGTAACGGGTGCCTGTTGCATAAAGCGGTTTACCAAGTGCACCCCATGCAATCGCGGCGCTGTTGTACGATTGGACCTAAGTTCGTTTGGTAAGAACAGCTATGATAGGCTTAAGAACATCGAAAGCCTACTTGTTGACCAGACCAAACATTCGTTCCTTGGACATCTCTAAGGACGGTACGTTGAGAGTTTACGACAGTCTGTCGGGGTGCCATGAGAAACGTGATGTTTCAGGCTGCAACCACAGACGTACCTTCATAATCACGAAATTTAGCAATCCGCCCTATTGTATTGAAGTGTACGTCAGGCTGTAGCTAGAAACAATACGAGAAATCACTGACAATGATAGTTCCAATCGTTTGGATGGCAAAAGTGACTCGGGGTGGGAGTTTGGTATACTGGCCCTGTTATGTTTCATCTCAGTCAATTTTTGAGCCGAAGTTTATGATACGCGTACCAGTTTCAAGTCCTTCAGGAGCGCAAGGGATTGGACGACTGCGTTGTATCCGTACAAACTGAAGTACATGTTTGCGACTGGCTTCCCTGGAATCAAGGCGCCGCCGAGCATCTGTGAAATGATTTGAAACAGATCATTCGCAAGAGGTTTTGTTTTCTTACTTGTACCATAATCTCGATACTCGGCGCGTATCCCACTGTAGCGTAAAGCTGTAATAATGGTTTCGTCAGAATCTTTAGCGTCAGCAACAGGAAATGCATACAGTCCCGATGATGGGAACGAACAACCAAGCGAAGATCAGGGCAACAAAAAGGCCCCACCAAGGTAGACCTGATTTTGCGCCGTAGGTAGTCCCAAGAGCCATTGCTGTAGTTCCCACAAATATAGCGAGGAACCAATAGTTAGGCATATCTTTGTACGTCTGGTGGGGTTAGCATCAGTAACTACTCCATCTAATGTAATCCGAAGCAAAAAAGATAACGTTACTTTCATCTTTACGTAGTGGGGATCATCGCATTCGCCTTTCTGTTGGGACGGGTAAGGTACCAAGTCGTGGGGAATGTGGCTTATTTAGTATTACGGACCCGGCTTTTGAGAATAAGGCGGTATACGTCTTTTGCATGCCACAGGAGGAAATGGGTCACTGCAGCTGTTTGTCCACCCGCTGAGTAAAACCAGAGACTAAGGTGAATGGTACAGATGCTTACCACCGATATAGATGGTGCGACTAAGCTTAAACAAGAGCTGCGATGCCGCATACCAAGGGAGGCCCTGTGGAGGACGCTCAGCACGTATACTTGTTTGAAACTTCTGTACATACCTGTTGGGCGAGTTTTTCTTCATTGAGCGTGAAATCGTCATTAAGGATGGAAAGCTGATCGTATTCCGTGCCTGCCAGTGATCAAACAGTATGAAGGAAATTGTAATGGATATATATGGGTGGTTTTCTTTTTACCGTTTTGATAATAGAGAAGCTGGGAAAGGAATGGGAAATTTTGAGCATTCCATGTGTTCGCAGCATAGCAGGCACAGAATGCGATCCTGCAGGTCATGGCGTGAATCGACGAAATGCCCAGTTTGTCGACGACGTACATGCAAATAGCGCAGCCACTATAGAGAGAGAGCTGTGTAGATAATGGGGTGAAAAGTGAGCCGATCGACCCTCCTCCCGCGCCGATGTACGCCCAATCCAAACTAATGGAAAATGCCCCCAAACCTTCGTTGCCTGCGGCGCCACCTGTTGAAAAAAAGAAGGGAAAATCAGTCGCAGTCGCTTACTAGAGTCAAGCAAGACGCTTGCCAAATATACGAGTGAACCAAGCACTATCCTGTTTCGCTAAACAAAAGATACTTATCCCTGTAAGTGTCCTTGCGTTGCACTTCTATAAATAAACATTGATGAGATCCAAAAAAAAGACAGCCTACGGAGCAATATATTCCTAGTTCGGAAAAATAAAACAATTTTGACATTTCCCCATCAAGCGTATGATGAGCCAACGCACTGGAAACCACTCCCAAACGAAAATCCCAACAAAAAGTATCCAGAAAAATTTGAGACGCTTTTTCTGCATAGCAGCAGCATGGCCACGGTGGAGGACATCGAAGAGTTGTACAATGGGCATGAGCTGTGGATAAACAGCAAATGTCGGGTAAACAAGGAAACCTCGCATGATTCCTGCGAGAAACTTCACATTACGCCATAGAGGACCCGAATTTGCTCTACTCACCTGCTGTGCCGTATCCAATGAGCTGTGAGCCGATTAACCTGTGCGAATGGATTTTCTGCATTCAGAAGAAGTGTATGCGGGTCACAAGATAAAAAACCAAACGTGAATATGCCCACGGCGGCATTTGGTCGGACGTTGTAGTACAAATCTTGTGCGGCGTATATGCTAATGGCGATTGCAGATGTTGAAGCAGTCGATGCCATGATCGTGATAGCGACATGCTCCTTGATATCTGGATGGAAAGCCGTCACGTTCGGGGTGGAGCAAAAAAAAAAAAGTCAGCAGGCGGCTCAACTGAATGGACCGTGGTTCATGAATCTGGATAAACGAAAGAACAGACTTGGAATCAAACGGGTGGGGCAAGGGTGGATGGAACCTACCTCCAAAACCAAGTGTCGCGTGTCTTTATCCGGGCCGAGGTTCCAGGACCAGGAATAATCTCTTCCATTACCTACATGGCCGTATTGGATGGCAGGGCGAGTGAGAAAGGGAAGTAAAACAAAAGTAACTGGCTGCGCACTCTTCCCATGATGTAGGAAATGATTTGTAAAAACAGCTGGCTGACCGTGATCTGACAGGGAGGGATAAGGTATAGCATACGCACACGTTTAAAAACTGCCATACGTACAGTTTGCGGACGAAAATACTATTGAAGACGAACGATAGCAAGCAGAGGGTTTTCGTCGTTGAGAATGTGAGTAGTAGAAGATAGGTAGAAACCAGCTCACAAATATTTGACCAAGAACAGCTCCAAAGCAAGATAGGCCCAGGGAGAGGAACCACATACGAAAGGTAAAAATGGGTAGTGAAGGGTCGTCGTCCAAGGAGATGAGTCGAACAGCATAATCAGAGTCAGTCTCTATACATCGAGTTAGATGTTGAGCCTTTGAAATGAACAAAGCAGCTACCAATTGGTCTTTCTTTCCCATCCTCGCCGAGATCTACGAGACGGGGACCCTCAGCGTAGACTTCTCCAACCACGGATGACTCAAAGGCGGGCAAATCCTTGTCTCCATCTAACGAAGGGGAGCGGGAGGCAATCTGAACCTTTTCATCGTCACTTTTGCCCTCCTTAGAGGTAGCATCGGTGTTATGAAGAGTAGGGGGGGTATTCATGGCTGTCGGGTACAGCAGGCGGTTTAGAGCCAAGGTAGAAGCAACCGAATTTCGGGCTCCTAATATGGAGCTAGAATAGCGCGAGAAGCCTGGGGCTTTTAAACATTGATAGCCCACCGCTGACATGAGCACGCAATCCATGACAAGATAAGAGACAGTGGAAGCGTAACCAATTAACATCCTCGTATCAGTGGTTTCTCATTTAGTTCTGATTGATCTGATCCTCTGATATTAGATGCTAGTCTGGTTGGGACGAGATGCTCCATGCGGATTGGCTCTGATATTGAACGAATAGATGGCCGTGACTATGAGCACAGATTTGGATGAGATGTCGAACAAAGGCGTAATAGAAAAGAAGAGCCTTGTTTAGAGCAAGTCCTCGGAGCACCCGGAACGTGCTTGCAGACCAGCTCTGTAAACCCAAACTTTCTTTTCCGGTTGTATGCCGAAATAAGTATCAGATCTTGTCTAATGAGGAGATGCTTCGCCGGAGACCGGTTCAAAGGCCCTTGTGGTAGGCACGACAGCAGCTAAGTTCCCACCTTACTCGCGAACAGCAGCATCCGGCAACTATACCACGAGACCAACCGTTCAACGTTCATGGGTGAACATTAATCCGCTATCGTTTAGACGTTCCAGAGATGCCACTGGATGGTCTTAGCGCGGTGAACGATGACATGCAGGGTAAGTATACACATACTCACCTTGCGAGCTCTTACGCGTACACTTCATACCTATCCTGGCTCATAGAACCAAGTTTAAGGAGACCAAAGGTTTGTGACTGATGATTGTCGTGAGAACTGATGACAATGGAGAGAGGAATTGGATAACGTCGAGGGATGGTAATAGGATCGTGAGAACGAAACGAAGCTGCAATGAAAATGGTACAACCAAAACAATGTATGTACAAAGTAATAACCAGAGCTATCACGACCTTTGAACCAATTACTCTAAAAAGTCATATCATCGGGTTGATCTTCGACAAACTGCCTTAGCCTGTGGCTGTCAACAGTCCAGAGATACTGCTCTAGCATCATGTTATTTTCCCCGACAACTTCTTGCGCCTTGCAATCAGACGCTGGAAAGGAGATAATCGGAACAACGAAGATAAGCTTCCAATGCCATGAGTGGCTTGCAGGGTTATTATTCCACCATCGCCGTAACTTGTTCAATACGATAGGGCCATGATATTTCGGATGGAAGGTGAACGCAAACATAACGATCCCAGCGATATTTCCATTGTCCACATGTAATACAAAAGAATGATAGGGTTGAAGGACGTCCAGATCGGGTTTGTAGTAGTTCGTAGGATTCTCCGCCATATGCTTTGCTAAAGGCATGTGCTGATAGATCTCCTGTCTGGCAACATGGCGCAGATCCAGGCTCTGTATTCTCCCGCAACCGTCTTCCGTCAGCTTAGTTACTTGTATTGGACTGGTCTTCATAGTCTCGAAGATATACTTGTGCCCAATCCTTTCGAATATATACTCGTTTGTACCATGTGGACGGGAATGTCCAAAGGGCGGGGACCAGGGGCGACAATCCATCAATTTACGCTTGGTCTCAGACCTAAAAATCTGCGCTGCCACGTAACGAGAAACAAATCGGAGATTGACAAACGGCCGAAAGATAGATCCATCATCGCGCACCCTTGGTTGGACCATGACAAGCTGGTGGCCGAAATAGTCCATACTCTCGGGGTCATCAACCAATTGGCAGATATTCGGGAGAAACTCAATCGCCTGTCGTATATCAACCTCCAGTTCCTCATCCGTGGACTCAAAGAGATGACGAGCAGATCCGCTGTATTTAAGAAACGCACCCCTCCATGCCTCATCATTACCGCGATTCTTATCAAGGGGGACGAGTGTCCTGTTGACAGTGTTCAGTTTGGTCGCTGATATGAAAAAATGATATTCTCGTACTGTCCAATATAAACTTCTTTCCATGCCCAAGGCTGCATGACGAACTTTTGAACGTATGTCATACACCTCTTCTCCACATTCTTATATCTAGAAAGGCGGGGCGAAGTAGCAAAAACGGTCCTCCATGGGGCGTCGCGCAAACCTAGACTTTTATCGGGATGCAGGTCGTTGAGGTCAAAGAGCGTCAGCGCATCGTCACTTTTGAAATGATATAGGATACGATTCAGTTTACCAGACTGCCAAGGGGCGGGATAAACACGATTGTGAAGAAAAATGTATCGTTCCCGGAACGACTTCACGAGACAAGTCGGCTTGCCAGCTGCCAAACGTCGAAGGAGGCAATATGTCAGATACACGGTCTTACCTGAAAGCATACGTAAGTATTGCAGTGATAAGCGAGAAATAACGCAAGGCTCAGTACCAATGCCTGGGTGGCCCAGTAAAAAAATAAACTCGGAATTGGAGTTCTTTGCTTCTTCCAATAGTTTGTCTAGCTCGAGGTATTCGCTGCGTATATAAAAGTTCGTTTGTAGGAATGTATTCGGTTTATACCTCGGTACAGTTTCCAAGCTGCAAAACGTAGCCTCCTCGATGGATTTCTCATCTGGATCTTCAAGAGAAGGGACGATTATCGTTTTCTTGTAAAACAGTTTATCCAACGCAGCATCTCCTTTGCCCCAGAGAAAGGTATGCAAAGAACACAGAGAACTGTGTAGTTCATCGTCATTATCGTCGTCCGTACCTAGACAAGAACACGTTCAAAAAATGTCTCACAATTAATCATTACGAAACTGGGGGTGCGGATGCAGGGACAAAGACAAGGTCGCCCGCTCAGTAAGGTTTGGTACATCTGTGCGAGATTTGCAAACGAAGGGAAAGGAAATCTCACTGGATGCGTCAGACTCTGATTCCGTGCCACCAGATTTTTTCTGCTCCTCATCCGGATTGATAGCTTTTATCAATAGGTCAGGAGCTCAGCAAATGTAGAAGTTATCATAGATAACTTACCAGCCGACCGGTTATTTGAAGGGTATCTATCTTTATCTGCAGTGACAGTTAGATGTAGAGATATATCAAAAGAACGGAATAGTCTCACACTCATCGGACAACCTCACCAAAATATTGAGCCTATCATTGGCGGGTTGAATCGGCCATAACTCAGAAATGGACTCTAAAAACAACTCTGGACCTCGCTCATGTTCGGTGATTACGATGTGTTTAACAAGTTGCTCCTTCGGAAGGAATACATCAACCTGGCAGGGCCGGAGGAGGCGAATTATTTCACGATATCAGCATAAAATGGTGGGACTTGCTTTGAATAATAGGAGGTAGTCAAAAGGAACAGGCCTTATTTCGTATATTTTCTCATGAATGGCAGCTTTCAACGCCATAACGCCCTGGTCCGCGGCAACTGAGGCTGAGAAGGTAAAATTGTCGACCTGTACGTCCTCTATCAAACATTTCAGATGACGGCGAGCGCTTGTATCATCCTTCTTGCCATCATGAGCGACATCCATAATTCTCCTAAATGAAAAGTGATATGAGTGAGGTGATCCAATTAGTCAGCAAGCCGCCGAAAGTAATATCGTGATAAGATAACAACCCGAAGTTACGAACGGGTGGTTTAAGGAGCCTGCTCGCTTCAGCTTTCTTGCTAATTACAGTAACTAGGAAAGCGAATCGTACTGATACTTATGGCGGATTCCATCGTTCAACTCAATATCCACGCAATTGTTAGCGCTGCGTTATCGGAAATTACTCGAGCATAACAAACTTGGGGCCTACTATTACATGTACATATCTGAAAGCTTAGTATGTACAAGGCTGGCCGCTCTTCATACAAGGGCACTGATTCTCTTCGCCCGAGCCGCAGTGGCACTACAACATGGAGACATAAGCATAAGTATCTCGTCCCCATAGTTTCCACATACGTTCGCTGTATGCTTGTTCTGGCAGTTATTGCAGTTACATTTACCCTTTGGGCATGAACAGCCGGTACCTTGAGGTCCGCAAGCTCTGTGGTGCGTAAGGCATCATTGTAAGCCACTAAATGGGAAGGTAAGAAGCTCACCCGCAGTTGCTTTGGCAGGTACAGTCAGTGACAGTCATTCGTATATGAAGTAGTAGTGATAGTTTAGGTTTGAGCAAAGTTTTAACAGGCCGACGTGAGACAACACCCCAGTTTATATAGTATGTTTCAGATTAGGATATACAACTTACGCTACGATGACGTTCTATACGTCACATAACCCATTATGGACGCTAACAGGAGAGCAGAGACCCATGCTCGGGATTGATAATCAAAATCAACGCTACCCATGACCACCTTATTAGCCTTATATGACGACGGCGTCGACGACGTATGCTTATGTGAGACAGACCGAGGACTATCAGCGGGAGGTGATCTTGGTGCCGTGGAGCCGTCGATTGGGGTATCCGAAGGAGTAACTTCTACACGGGATACACCACCAAAAAAGTCTGTGATCAAAGCGCTGTTGAGTGGTCGTTTGAATAGGTCACTTCGGACGCCAGGGTGAGAGTTGATCCTTGCTGGGTCATATGAGGTAAACTGACGTATACGAGCATTGAGAAAGGGTTCTATAGATAAAGAGTTGGACCGGACATACGAGATCTGCCATGGTTTTGTGACTGGTTTTGTTGATGCCTTCCATGTACTCCAGTACGTAGTGGGTGTACGCGTCTATGACCGCTACACCAATGTCGTTGTCATTCTCATACTATCACAAACGATGAACATAAGCAGAAGACTACGGCGGAGATACGCACGGAATAAGAGTTTTCGCCGAGTAGAGATGATCCGGTAGCCAAGATGTTGGGAGAGTAAAACTTGGAATACATCGTGTTCGCTTGACATGTATCAATCATGAAGAAAATCTCGTTGTAGCTGGGGTCATCATACTTCAATCAAAAGGTTTCTCATCGCAAAGAAAAACTGAACCCGAACCGTTTCTTCTGATACATTTGTTCAAAGGCATCCGCTATATCAAACGCACTGATCTCTTCGTTGTCTTGAAACTTTAGAAACTCGTTGCCGCCATGTCCAGTCATGTATACAAAGATGTTAGAGCTGGAGTCCGTCAAGAGACGTTTGGAGCGAGGAACAGAGGAGTCCATACGGCCTATCGTAAAAGCATGTCATATCTCAACCCCCGAATTTTTTGCGCTTCAAAATGTAAACCCACCAGTAAGCACCCGAATGAAATTCTCAACGGTTACCTCATAGCCACGATAGTCGACTTCAATGTTGTCGCCGTAGAGGTCAAGATGTCGGCCTCGGTTGGAGTAAACGCTTCCAGGAAACTTGTTGCGGGTGTTACATGCCGCATCGTCTGCTAGCATCAAGATAATGTTCGAGTCGGGGATTCCGAGGCGTTTCACGGTGCGGTACCTTTTCAATTGCTGTTAGGCCTCGGCATGTTACCTGGCATGTAAGGAATCATGACGCACATTCCTAGCGCATTAGCCATGTGCTATGAAAGATTATCCAGTGAGTTTATATCAATGCATGAGGCACAAGGGGACTTGCTCGATAGTTAAACCAGTACCGCGAGGAGCAGACCAGGACGGCCCAGTTGTTGGTGTGTGTAGAGGTGTGTGCATTAGACTGTTGCGATGAATTGAAGAAACCGCGCACGGCCTCCTCCTGGAAGGCATCGATAGCGAATATTTGTGCAAAAAAGAGAGTAAAGAGGAGGAAGAGGAGGTGAACGTGCATTACTTGGAAATAGATAAACACATTTAATTAGTAATATAGCTGGTGCGGACCTTGAATTTACCTTGGCAGCGTGCCAACTCGTTCACACTATGCATGGCAAGTCAAGAGCTTGCGCGCGCGGTCGCCTCTCCTGCTCGTTTCTGACTTGATTTCGTTTCCTTTAGGTCTCGTAGAGTATGATGAAGATTCTCAGAGTGATTCAGAGCATCATCATCATCGCTCTCAGTCTGAACACTCTTCCTCTAAAACTACCACGTCCAGCAAGCACAATAACGGCATTGGATCTAGCACGAATGTGAGAAACCCTCATCCTTTAAGCCCCTCGTGGCCGTTTCCCTCCTTTGCTGTTGGCCGTTATTTTCCTTGGATTAGGATAAAGATAACAAGCTAAAGTCGGCTTCTACCAATCTCAATTCCGAAAGTGTGTCACATTTATTTCCTACCAAAAAAAATAATGTCGCCGAATTGCATCCACTTTAGTCCGTCGGAACGCAAAACCGCAAATTGTGATACGTAAACCACCCCAATTGGCACAAAAGCAAAAAGTTCAAGCTCGCGCACACGTGTCACTGGTAGCCGAGTATGCTGAAGGCAGTCAAACCGACAGGAACTCGCAAGTAAAACACAACGAGTTAGCGGAGAAAGAGGAAGGTGGGTATGAGTCAGAATCGGAGGCAATGGAACTTGGCACACCACCACCAGAATCTCAGTCTCAATCGTCATCATCACTGCCGAGACCAGAGCAAGAGCCCAAAGATGAACTATCAAGAATACGCGCTCTCATTCGGCCACCAGAAATACTAGGCGTGGTAGACTGGGGTATCCCGCCTCCCTCGAACGAGCCACCGGACCCAGCCATTACGGTAGCTCAACAATCTCTTTTGGCTTTATCATCCAAACCACACTCAAAATTCCTTATTAGACGAAACTTGCTCAGTTCCACGCAATGAAGCGCGACACAGAACATCCGAAACACTTCAATGACTCCCTCATGTCAAACCGATCCTTCCGAAATCCACACCTATATACCAAACTCGTCGAATTTGTGGATGTAGACGAACGCACGACAAATTTCCCGCCAGACGTTTGGAATCCAAATGACGTTCAAAAGGCCTGGTTTGCTGATCAACTCGGTACGTCTAGCTGTCTCTATGTTTTTCTACCCCTATCCAGCTAGCTTCGCATCTAAAATGTTATCATGTTTCTTTTTCACTTCCCGGCTTCTATCCCTCCATGGTGAAACTACCTGATCCTATTCAACACCGTTCAACAAAATAAACACAACTCATGCGCCCGGGGGCGGCTACACTCAAACAAAAAAAAGCCGAGCTTCAAAGAGTTTCTTCAGAAAAGCAAGTCGCCGCTCAGGCCGCTGGAAAACGCAACCAAATCACCTTTGCCCTCTCATCCCACAAGCTTGCCAGGGGGAAAGAAAGAGAGCGGGAGGGTACGGCGATCGGCAGGAAAAGCAGGTTTCAGCCGTATGGCGCTGAGCTGGGAGCCACTGGCCATTGGAGGCAAAGTGGAGGGGAGGAAGGAAGGTGGGGCTAAAGCCTAGTCGACATACAACTTCCATCGACTGTTGCTCGTCTATCCTGAATTCATTTCATTCCAGCGCTTGATCTATGACTTGGCGTGTAAATATTTTGCATTATCCATCATACATTTTTTCCCATGACGTTGTTTAGCCCAAATTCAAAGTAGCTCGCACTTGGACAAGTGCTTCAACTGCGACTGGCCCTTTGAAACGTTGCTTTGGTCAATGGCGTTCTGTCATGTACTGAATGCATGACGGACGCAAATTATTGTAGTATGATTGGCTAATATCAAAGAAGAGATTGGAAGGCGCCAGAAAAGAAGTTTATGGTCAACATGTCCTATCACCCATCAGCTACTAGGCTTTAGTATGTGCTGTGATTCATTGAGCTACGCGCGTGCACTATTCTTTCTCGGGTACCTCCCCGAAGTTTTCGAAGCTAAAGCTATTTGTCAAACGAGAGAATAATATCCCTCGTAACTCCTCATGGCTTCCTTCACCAAATCGCGGTTGTGGCTTCTACGTTTCTTCTTTTCACTGGATGCCAGTAGTATGGATATGCGATTGTTTTAATTCGGTTGGTACACTTCTGGGAACCCATCGACATCGGCCCCATTTATTGAATGACCGCCCATTTGTAAGATGACCGGTCAACTGTAGCGTTTGGAAGGTATAAGATAAAATAAAGAATAAAGAATGTGGGTGAAGATAATCGATGTTAAAAATACAAGTCAGAGCTTGCCATGGGACGAGATGAAGATATTGCGGTTCACCAAAAGTCCATGTCATATTTACACCGTCTTTACACGAATGCCCACTGGCATTGGTAAATGAACGAAGGGAGCCTTCCCCCCACTCCCACCGGGCTCACAAGGGCAGCCAAGAGTACTAGTACTCATGTAGCATCCGAGATCCGTTTTGCGCGTTTGTTAACACCGGCATAGAACTCCGTACTGTGCACGTAAAAAACACATTGCTGATCATGGC
>CEMU01568634.1:14813-29223 GCA_900068965.1 Calocybe gambosa
CCAAAACACCTTTTTCTCCTGTCAACAGAGCGCATTGTTACCGGATGGAGTCTACGCCGACAAAAGAAGCCCTTTCTGATATCAGCGGCGCGCGTTTGGGTGTGGGATCAGAACCTGCAAGCCATTGCCAGAAGCGGAAACCCGCGGAACTCACTCAGACTCATTCTAAAAAGATTCGCTCTCGTGAGTGCTCAACCATGATTCTATGTTTTTATCATTTAATTTGTCCACAGTGTCAGTTGTAAATCCGTCCCCGGCCAATGCCTTATCACTCTGTGATAAAGGTCTCATCCACAGCTGGATTGAGAACCGAGCTAAAAACAAGACTGGTCCTAATTCACCTAAGCTGCGTGCTGTCGAGAATAAAAGTGGGTTTAGTTTTGAAGTGGAAGGTGCTACCTATAGATGCCATCTGTCGGATGGCAATAAACACGATCAACTCGGCGACGATGCGTATGCCTATACAGGCTGCGCGGTATTGGCTTACTTTCGACTTTATTTTTGCCCAGCTTTGAAGTCCATCGTCATGCCTACTGGTCACACTTTGGTGGAGCACTCGAAACTCCAAAGCGTACTCAGGAGCCGGGTACATGGGCAGGACACCGACGACCTTTTCAAGCACATTGTCGAAAGTTTGGGCATCGCCAAGCTTGCCACGCCGGAGGATATGTGGAGTCAACATCTAAAAGGTATCCGCTTGAAAGAAGAAGTGATTGGTCTAGAGCAAGCAAGGCAATATTGGAAATGCTCCCACTGTGGTTGTTTTTCTGGGACAAACACGCACTGTCCACAAGGCGTCAAAGCCTCGCGGTCAGACAGACTTCTTGCAGTTCCCGCATGGCAGCATACCCGTTATGCCAAGTACAAATTGGAAGTATCATGCGACATCATCAGCTCTTCGTTGGATATTCCGAGACCATCCGTACCCATCTCCACCTTCGCTTCGCCTCTCTACTTTACCCCTGGACATGTTGATCACGTCTCGTCTTGGGGCACTGCTGACCTTTCTTTTATCATTTCACTGACAGACCCCCCAAAAGCCAAGCCTGACGGACAGCCAAACGAGAGTCTCATGCAGAAAGTAGAGCAATTTCTCACATCTCTATCCTCAATGTTCAAACTATACTTGCGCAATGCACAGGACATCATTCAATCTAGTCATCTCATTCTCCAACGAGTAGTAGCTGGAACGGGTTCCCAGGGGTATGAGCTCTGTTACCGATGGATGGAATTGACTAAAACTTATCAATCCAGGAGGTTGGAGTTCAAAAACGGCAGTACCGAAATAATATCAAATGCCGCTCGGTATGGAGTTTGCGTATTCGGCCTTTCACTGCGCTATATGGCTATCAACCTCAGTAAAGACAAGTCACTATTGGGAAGGCTAGGCGGATTTGCTCCAGTTATGACAGAGCAGGAGTTAGGTTTTGTGTCGGACTGTATCAAACGGATCCACTTCTCTGATGGGATCTCTGACTCGGACGCGCTCTCACTGGTGCACAAATTCCTTGTTCTTTCTTTCACACAGGAGAGATCGGAGACGACTAAGATAGCTACCGTTTATGAGCAAGTCTTGCTCATTCGATCAATTGTGGTTTCTGATGGGGGTCATCGCTGGAAATCAGGGCGCTCAGTTGAATCGATATGTACCTCATTTTTGAGGCTTGCAAGATCAATGATGATTCATTCGGGCGCTCTTGAAGGGTTTGAAAAGCCTTTGGACGGCACCACTTTTGGCCAGAGGAGGGGCACCAAGACCTCAAGCCATTTGGTCATCTCCGGCGTTCACCCAATGGAGGTTGTTGGTGAAGAAGACTGTGTACATGGCTTACCTGCTGTAGGCGAGAAAGTTTACTAGTATTACCATTTCTTTTTCAAATTTACTCTGCTTGCTTACACTCAAAAATAGTTTCGTCACCAGTAACTCGAAGTTCTTAGATGCAGAGAGTGGCCTCTTTCTCAACTCACGAATCCAATTGCAGAGCCGAATGGCACACAGTGTCAGGCCTCAGGAAGGAAGCACTGATCACGTTGTGTGGTCCAACAATGCCGCTGGTGATGAATTGCATTTTTCTCGTGGTTTCATCATCAACAAGCCAATTGTGATGAGCGACCTTCGCCTCAAAATCAGTCGCACCGTTCAAAGCCTTCTTCAGGCTTTTCTACGTCTGTTTCCGCCAGGGTTTGATGCTCGTGATTTTGTCAATATCAACCTGACGGCTTTCACCGATGAAGAGGACGCCCCCTCATTTTTCAACGTCGCTGCCAATAAAGCCATCCTGGAGCCTATGAAAATCAGATTTCGGAAGGAAGTTCTTCGGAGGGTGCAGGCCAAGACGCTCATTCCCAACGAGGTCTTTCAGCGTTCGCAGGACTTTCTATCTTCTTTCGCCGTCTGTTTGTATTTGACAGGAGGTATTCCTCCACGGTCAAGTCAGGCAGCTAACCTCACATACAGCTGCGTCCGTCGAAGCTTTCATTTTGTTCTCAGAAAACACCCAGCAATCTTATTCTCCGGACCAACGCGCAGCGGCATTGCCGGTGCCTCACACTTATGCCTCATTCCACATCATGTGGCACAGACTCTTATCGTCTACTTGGGTTGCATTCGACCGGTGGAGATAGCACTGCTTGAGCTGGAAGGGGCACGCGATCTGTGTCTCCAGCAAATGAAAACCCATATCTTCGTTAATCCGAATAGAAGAGTTAATAACGGCAACAAGATGTGGTCTGCAGAAAACATCGACAGCTGCCTAAAATCTGACAGCCCAATGAAGGTAGAGGCTTACGGTCACCAACTCATTTTTAGAGCCATCATAAATCGATACCTGCACAATCTTCTGGAGCAGGCCGATCGAATTAGCGTCCTAAACAACCAGGCACAGCACGCAAAGAAGACCTCTGATCGCCATTATGCTGTAGAGCGACTCCAGACCACGTTTGGACTGGTCTACACAGCAAGGGAAAAGCAGATGTTGATCGGCCAACAAATACATGTGTTCGGGTTCCTAACGAAACCAATCAACGGAGTCAATGACCCTTGGGCTACGCTTGAAAATTTCACTTCTGCCCTGTTCAAAATGGAAGACCATGCACTTCGTATTGCTCGAGTTCTCGTGGTTCATGCGTACAATCTTTCCAACCTGCCCAAACAAAAAATCGTCACCAAAGTCCAACACTTGATACATCATGCCCCCTACTTGTTTGATGGAGGTGCGCATCAAAGGGAGCGACTTGGCGGAAGCCTCCTGATCAGAATCTTACTTGTGTTCCTTCACCAGTACGATTCCGTCAGTGAGATAACAGATGAAGAGTTGATGACGTTTTTAGCCGCATCCACCATCTTGGTGAGTCCCAATTTGGCATGTCTGCAGGAGCTGACCGATGACGCCTCAAGGTGGAGACTGCACTCAGAGAATGGTGCTCAGGACAATGGGTAGCTGTAGACGACTGGGTCTCATTTACTCAGCAGAAGTACGATGGCGAGCTTAGAGTGCTCCAAAAATCCATTGAGGACAACTTGGGCAAGATATCTGGGGAATGGGATGGATTCAAGCAGCGCCTTTGTGCGGCGCGCCATCGATTCCGCTCAAACTAGATGGTGTAAATTGCTGATTTGTTAATATAGATTACTGTTATAGTCTAGCTCAGTCGTGTAAGGGAAACTATACAGTACATGATCTGCTTCCGCTCTTTTGAAATGTCCAGTATCCTGCATGCACATGATCAACTTGCGTACCAGACGCGTGATGCGCGATCTCGCTCACAAAAATTACCCTCTTTTTGCCATTGGAGTTGTGTTAACGATCACTTCTTCTATGCCTTCGTAATGTGATGTATTCTCTTTCTTCCCCAAACCTATACTGGCTGTCTGCCAAATAGGAGGCCCTGTCTGCGGCCAGAGTACACATATAAATCTTCGACCAAGCTTCAACAACATGTAAGACATAGTCTAATGAGCTCTCACTAGTTTGGATACAGGTAGATATTGTGCACATGACCCAGCAATTCACAAATTTGATTCGTACTGATTATTTAGATAAGCTAACTTGCTCTCGCGTGTGCTTGCGAAGGATAAACGAACCGGCTGCCACATTGCTTGACCTTACCTCCGAAGCAACTAGATTCCGTCTCAACTCGCACCTACACCATCCTTACTAAATGCGCATCATCGAAGTCTGGCCAAAATGCCGTGTTCGTCTTGCAAATGCTTAGCTTACTCGAGTGCGGGACCGTTGAGGCGAATACCTCCTGTGCCCAGCTTCTCCTATCTACGCTTCTCCAGCGAGTTTGAAGAACGCCAAAACCCTTGCATTGGATCAGTTTGCTGGCCTCGTTATGCCCTTCTGGAGTGACAAGAGCATTCTTTTCCTCGGTACGCGAGTAAATTACCACTCCTATCGCTCATTCATCCAAACTTATTTCTAGCGATGGCAACATTCAATACAACGTATATGAATCAGACACCTTCCACGCCATTTCAGAACACAAATCCTCCGATCCTTAGCGTGGAATGTGCCTCTTATGTAACCTACAGCTGCCGCCGCCGAGATAGGGCTATGGATGAGCCGACACAGACGCGCTGGACAACGTCATCGAATCAAAGATAAACAACGGAGTGACTTGAGGAGTTAGTGAGATGTGTATGTTTAGAGGCAAGCGGAGAGCGGTGGTGGTGATTCTTAGGAATGTTTTAAGGATTGGCATTGCGGTATATCTCACCAAAAAACTACTCACCTCAAAAGCACATCCAACACTTCATCACTGGCAGAAGCCGGATCCAACACAACGTGTACATGTGTGGGCTGGCAAAAAGCGGTGGGAAAAATGATAGTTGGAAGTAAATCTATGTGTATTAGTTGTAGCGGTATCAATATAACAATGCATACTGACTTTCCTCGTTAATGCCCTTAGGGCGGGTGGAATTGGAACGACGAACCTCGGAAGACGGGTGCTTTCGATCGGTGTACTCGGGGTTGATTAAGCCTGAGCATGGATAATACGGTCCCTGAATTGGAATATATTCGGTCAAGATACAATCGGAACATCATGCCATGAGACATGGGTATATTCGAGGAAGCAAAATGGGGTCCGCAGACCCCGTGTTGAAAAATTTTATGGAGATCATCCAGATTTAGAATGAACAGGAAAGCAATGGTTATGCCAGCCAGGGTAGTAGGGCTAGGTGGATAACAGGAGATAACATGAGGTGTTTAACCACGTTGAATGGGGATAATAGCTAGTTGACATTAGTCGCCGTGCCACTAGATTGCTTCTTTCCCTATCGGGAGAACAATGACAGAAATAGGAGTTTAAATTCTGAATAAATTGAAACAGGTCCTCAAAAAAGCATTCGAACCATGCAATAGTCTAGCTTGCGTGTGTAATTGAATGATAAAGTGTGTGCATCTGATGCAGTTCGCATCCATTACTCATTCGCAAATATTTAAACCGATGGCCGCTAAGAGCACATGAGCAGGTCGACCTTGTCCCTTGTCACTTTGTGGCGTCGCGATGCAGTTCGGATCCGGACTATTGGAACAATCAAAGAAATCAGCCCAGTATATAGAATAGTCGATAGGGTCCAGCTATGATGGAATCCTTGATTAGTGTGGGATGCCACGGGTACACACACGGGTTGACAGACGGGCAGGCACAAGAAAAAGAGACTTGACTCTTATTTACACAGCTTTCTGGGCCTTCAATCCTCCATTCCCATCGCAGCCTCTAAATCTCTTTCTACGCTGTGCTTTGTGAGCTTGACAGACTTCTCCAAGGTAAATTCGTCACAGCCAGTTCGGTTGTTTGCCTTAATCCGTCGTAGCCTTTTCCTTCTTCGCGTCAACGGCATGTCGATTTTATCACATCCAATTGAACGAGAACCTCCAAGTCTTGTCACTCGATTTCAGCAAGTTCATGGCGTAACGAATAAAAAAACCTATAGTGTGAGGCCAGCACGAAAGCCCTTTGTTCGCGATGAGAGAGTGAGGAAAGAGTATCCAGCCCTTTCAGAACCTTTGGTCCTACCAGCCTCAAATATTTACACGCACACCACCGAGACTGGCAGGGTGATTTCCAATTCCAAAGCAGTACGGATAAGCCGTATAGCGCAAGGTAGTCCAACCGAGCAACATGGACAACATCCTCCACCACCTCGGCGAAGTCCACAGACTTGTTTGCCCCAATGGGATGTCCATCCTGCCCCCTCGCCATTTACCGTTCCATCGACATATGCAGCTCCAGTTCCAATTCCAGCGTCTTCCACTGCAAACGTATACAACTATCAACCTATTGCGCCGGTGGGGCATGGGGCATATTTTGGTCCAGCTTGGAATACCTTCCAGTATAGTCCTGTTGTGCCCTCTGGTCCATATAATCATTTTCCGGTCTACTCTAATACTATAGCATCTCATCCGACTATAGCATCTCATCCGCCCGAGGATGTATGGAGGGGCAACGAAAGCGCTATTTCACCGCTAGATCCACCACATTCACCCCTCCAGTATCCTACCATGATACACCATGGTGTTGTTCCGTCTTCCCATCCTCCTGATGCCGAAGTCATGAACCTGAAAACCCATCCATCCAACAATCCTATCTGCAGCCGCTCAACACGACAAGGCTACTGTATTGATGACGACGAGCCATTCACATTCAGCGCTGAATATGTCGCCGCAACCGCCGCTTTGTTCAWAAGCGAGATCTTGCCRGTGTACCCCGAACTCCGGCCTGCCTTTGACAAAGTCGTTTCGCCTCAGAGTGCCTTCCTCCATGTGCAAGAGATAGATCCATCGTCACGTAACTCAGCTTCACCCTACTGCCCTGGGGAACTGTATGCCTCTATCGAACGCAAAAATCAACAGGATGCTGCAGCTCTCGTGCACAAGAACTCGGTCCTCATCACGCAATCGTCTCGGCCTTTGTACGCTACAACCTATTCCTCAGGTATTAGTTCTTCTCTCGCGGGTTGGGCAGGCTAAAGGCCAGAGGTCTATCGTGAACCTCCTATTCAATTTGACTTCTTTTCAATGTTTCCCCCCCCCTAAAAATTGGTAACTGTATTTTACTTTTACATTTACCTCCTCTGTTCATCTTTTGTTTCCTGCTTTGTTTTTCGATTACCTCTTTCGCTATCATACAAATGGACCTGACCAACTCATGCATTTGATTTACGTACTTTGCCATATAGCTAAGTCAGACTAGATTTGTTGTATACAGTATGAATGTCAAGAAGTTAGACCTCATGCTCCGAGTACGACCGCATAATGTCTCTGTCAAATGCCAATCAACAATGCCGTAAGCTCTTCTTTGATCATCGTTTAACGATTCGACATCGACTGCTGACAGCACTCGTGTGTCAGTCGCCTTCGTCTCCCAAATCAAGTGTCTGGTATTGTCGTCCATTGTGTCGTGTATTGGTATGACCTCCCCTTCCCTATTATTATTATCATATACTGATTCTGTCTCATCCACAGTCGTTTTGGTTTGCATCATTTGATCTTGCCATTTGGCCAAACGCGCTAAATCAGGTCCACTTGCAAAGTTAATGGCTTTATCGACATGCGCAGTCCAATTTTCCGTTTCTCGCGGCAAGATGTGTTCGGATCTTGCTATTTCGATTGCAATCCGACCATGTAAGTATTCTCGATTTTGTGTCGCTACTGTTTTTTCGTAAATATTAACATCCTCTTCAGTAAGATTGATCTATAAAAATTTTGATATAACAATCGTTATAAAAGTTATTCATAGTACGTACATCTTCAACAATATGTGTTTCTTGTTCATTTTGTTCTAGCAACGCATCGTAATCTTCTCGCTCGGTATCTTTGTCAATATCTTCCTCATCAATCACATCTTGATTACGACCTTTACTATCGTAATAGTAATGCATCCCTGCTATGACATCGTGGTCCTTTGCCGAAGCAAACTTCAAAAACTGTTCAAATTCCTCCTTCCATGTTCTCCCATACATAGATTTTTCCATGTTCCTCTGCTAATAGAGTCACAACATCATCCGATTCCTTAATACATTATTATAATTGTTATTGGATCTTTTTTTTTTTAGAATTATAAACTTTCTTACGTCTGTATAGTTTGTGTCTTCTTTTTCATTCGTATCTGAGTATTGATTTTGTGTGCTGCGTGAAAATTTAGTTTTGTTTGGGTAATACGAGCGCTTCTAATCGATTCTCACTTTTGATTTACGTTGTTTTTAAGAGTCGGATTCGCCCGTATCAATGCTCTGGCCAGTGGGAACCAATATACTGGCACAAAGTTATGCGATCGGAACGTATCTCCCCAACCCATTAGATACGATATGACTTGTGGTCCTGATAATTCAGCTTGGCGATTGAGTACGTTGAAACATCGATAGATCAACAACTTGTTTTTTTCTAAAATCGTTTGATAGTCCTTTATGTGTGCTTTGTGGTACATGAGCGTCGAGGCTAGCAATGCGGATGCATTGTTCGATCTTTTTTTTTTTTTTTTATGTCATTATTTTTTTTAAATTTAATAAACTAATGAACTTACTTCAGAGTTGATTTTATAACGTATTTTGCTAGATACCATAGAGCGTCTTTAGTTTCTTCTCCATTGGTATTGAATTTGATATCGTTATTGCATCGTAAAGTTACCAAGACCGAAGGACAGTAACCATTTAGATACGCATAAGTTCGTCGTGTTCGAACATTTCCGTTTGGTCCAACTATTGATGATTCTGATAGTGGCCAAGGTGCACCTCTCTTGCATACGTGTAGACCCATTCTTTTTTTTGTTAGACAAGTCGAAAGTTTACAGGTATGAACTTGATATGTTCTTGCTAATCTACGCTCCATGGATTCGAATTCATGACGCCAACACAAAGAAGACGGGTTTGGAGGACGCGAATAGGATATACCAGATTCTCTGGTTGTGTTGCGCACATATTCTTCGTCAAATCCTTCAAGATGCGTTCGTATGTTCTGCTCGACGTATCGAAGTATTTGATCACGAAATTCTATGGACCTCAATAATGACACCATTTGGTCCGCGTTCGGTGCATTCTTCAGCCATATAAACATGTGAACATGCAACGAACCTCGTCCCTGTGCCTCTACAACACCAAAATATCCATTTAAGTTTCCAAGTACTCCTTTTTTACTTGTCACGCTGTACATTGTTCGCTCGATTCCAAATAGGCATTCTAAAGTCGTTCGAATGATGAATCGAAAGAATAACGCCGACGCATATGGATCTTTCGCTATATTCTGTCCTCTAGTAGCGCTATCTGGTCCCATCGTAGATATGAATGAATCCATGCTAACATTTTCTCCTGCGAATACTTGAGCAACGGGGTCTTCGTAGTCGAGGGGATTTATTGTGAGCCATAACGATGGAGACCTTAACCACAAAGTAGTGCCCCATATTTGATTCCGATAGATTGCTCGCGATTGATCAGACCCCATTACACGTTTGCTCGTTGCAAAAATATGACGACGTAATTTTTTGACTCGTTCATCGGTGACTCGACCATTTCTTTCCTGCTCTTTTTGAGCTTGTTGTAAATCTCCGGCATTTAATGAATCTAATGCATGTCCGTCCGCTTCAAAATCCCGTCTACGCATTTGAACTTTGGCTGAAGCGAGTGCAGAATGTTTTTGACGGATACCAAATACAACGAAAGGAAATGAGTGATGATTGCGGAATCGTTTATCGTGATATTGTAATGCCCATCGTACGTATTCCGCAAAATTGATGTGTTGAGGCCTGTCTGCTTCAAATAACCCTTTCCCATAGGGCCAAAGCAATGGATAAGCGGCTCCTAAGATATCGTATTGACGTATAAGTGACGTGGTTGCATTGTTATCATGTTGTGAAGATATGTCTCGAATCGGTCTTCCGCTGTGTTTCACAGCATATCCACCTTCGAGCCCATCAGTTTCATTGGCTAGATTGTACAGTGCGTGTTCCATAATGTGACTTATAGGAACGTCTGTCAAGTCACTATCCTCAACACCGATGTATTGGATAGGAATAACTCGACTATCATCTATAACAAAATATTTGGTAATTAATCTTGTGCACTATATGAATGTCACATTACCTGATTCTAATAACGATTTGTTTGATTCCTTATCTTGATCCTTCTCTACCATCATTCGTTCACTTGATTCGTCATGATATACTGTAAATGATTATTTGGTGTAAGTCATTTAAATGATTTTCTGTTATGCTTACCTCGGTTAATGTTAAAAGGAACGTATCCTTCACTTTCTCGCTCTACAAGATCTTCACGTTGCTCGTGCCTTACGAGAGCCAATATTTCATCTGGAACACCGTCGTCCGGCAAGCATTGTAAACGTTCTTGGCTAATTTTGATGTCGGCATAGATATTAGTTATTTTGGAGCCATATCAATGCCTCGTAAACGACGCGTCGGCGAACACGAATAATTTTGATGTCGGCATAGATATTATTGTTATTTTGGAGCCATATCAATGCCTCGTAAACGACGCGTCGGCGAACACGAAATGTTGACTTCAACCAGTTTTTTGGAAGTTTTTTTGATCCAATAAAGGTGATGGCCAATATCGAGGCTAATTTTGTTACGTTCACAGGTAGAAGTTGACCTTCCAACATCTCCACTACCTCGTGAGTGTTGTTTTCGTACAAACTGACGTTACCCGCCATTCCCGAATGTAATTGATCGTGGGGCATATGAACGCTAGTGTCGCGAGGATATAATTTGAAAACGAAAACTCGAGGATGATGTCGTGCGATGAGCATTTGTTCTGGTATGGTAAGCATCGATAGCTGGTAGGGAATGGTTCCAATCGATAGATTGTTGGCTAATGAGTATTTTGGCAGGATACTCTTGTGCAACGATGATTGACATTCATAACATATCCATGCAATTACTTTGCCTTCCACCTCTTTAATGTTTTTGCTGACCACCGCTATTCCTTCCCACAAATCATCGTTGCAACACGCTTCGTCTGTATGCAACAGTTTGCGAATGGATAATGTCGTTAAAATATCTGTGTCTTCTCCGTCCTTGCCCATAAATTCTCGAGCGCACACGACACATGCATGCATGGTTATCTCCTTATCCGATGTGGCTTCCAGAAACAATGTGTAAGCATAAACTGATCGAAGTTTCGTTCTCTCTTTTGTTGGGTGGATATTAATTGATTACGAACCTATCTGTCGCTGGAATGCTCGTTGAATTTTTTTTCTTTGAACAGCTCTTTCTCTTTTAGCTTTTGTTCTTTCCAATATCAGGAGAGATTTTGCGATTGCGCTACGTCGAATAGCCACTTTGATCTCAGGCGAACTATCTTCAACAAATTGGCAAAGCATCTCCATTGTCCGCATATGCTTTCCAGTAATCGCTCCTTCAGGTATGGCTTTTTTGACTTCTTTTTTTGTTAATGGCCCAATAATCTGCTTGCCAGACCATTGCAAATATTCTGAGAGCATGGCAGTTGCTGTGAGTGAATATCACTATTCTATTAATATCTAATTTCTTTTACAATCGTATCGTGTTAGATCGCTCATTTAACCAATATATTCGTTCACATATAATCAATGATTATATTTATTTATTTATTCGGTGGGACAAGTGTGCTATATTTTTTCATTTATTAACAGTTGTTTGTCGTGGCGTACGTCACGTTGAACTACAATGTGGATATCTTTCACACAAAACGCCACTTCATTTCATTGATTTTATGCGGCTTGTCGTTCCCGCTTCTTCAAGGCGTTGGATCGTGAATTTATACTTGCTAGTAAACCTTTATATGATTTATATAGCATTTTTTTTCATTGTGGTGTTCAAAATTACAGCGTGAAGATTTTCTTTGAATGCTTCTCTTTATCTATTACTCATTTATTGCTTCTGTTCGTATCCCCGACCATCGGATTCAACACAACCTGTTAACTTATTAACTCAAGATGTTACATATCTATTTGTTGGAACAATGTCGTCAATCGATAAAGACAAAATATTCGACACTATATTTGACTCACTCGACTTCATCGATCTCTGGTCATGCTACGCTTCAAGTCCCAATATTCGGGATGCAGTTTGTCATTATCTATATCGTCTTATCACGCGTTACTTGAAGCCTTTCTTTGGACGCGATTTGGATCGTTTCTTGAATAAACTACACACGACAGATTCTGTTATCGTCGGATCCATCATATGGAATATATTCCATCGTGAACTTGCTCCTCCTAAAAACATTAACACCATCACCACTCCATTCTTCACCCCGCAATGGATTGAATTCTTCAGTCTTCGTCATTTTCGTCGATTAAATGGGATCGTTTGGCCTCAATACGAACATGTTGCCAATGCGCATTTTTTCTTTGTACGAGGTGACTCCGTCGTCACTTTAACGCGATCATCATCTCCTTCTTTTTTTCCTGTGATAGCTGCAAGTCGATGCACTTGCAACATGAACTATATTTCAAGTTCTTCCTTGATATCACTCTATCCTGAAGCCATGTTACGGCGTGTTTGCATATCAGGCGACCCATTACCCGATCCACTCACTATTGTTCGACACACCTATCGACGTACACTATGCTATGGTAGTCTCGAACTTAGTGATTTATATTGTGGCATCTATTGTCCCGCCTTGGAAAGAAGTGAAACGATTGACAATGGAAATATTGGATGGTGGCGTTATTACACTGGTAATGATTCTGATGCTGAAGGATTAGATCAATATTATTATAATTGGTGTTTAGGAGACGATTGTCTTAACGATATATGCCCTCGAAACACCACTTTACTTACTCCTCCTATAGGTTATTTATTACTATAAAATCAAATTTCCTATTTTTTTAAAAATTTATCGTTTACATTCTTTTTATCTCGTTTTTTTTATCGTATTTTTGTTTGCATACAATTCAATTTCACTTCGAATCACATCTTTTCACTGACCCACATCTACAGAGACAGCTTCCACTTCAATGTATTGATATATACTGTTACGTTTGTTACCATTACAGCGGTGCATCGTAAGTTGTATGTCATATGATTCTCATCGAACTACGGTATATAAATATATATCAACATCTTGCTTTTATTTGAATCCTACTTTTCATTCACGGACAATCTTACCAATGTCCTCTAACATCAACCCACCCGACACTAGTACCTCCACGTCTTCTGATATGTTTGGTTTGACCAACATTGGAAATGCTCCCTTTTTATCTGATCAAACTTCTCTGTCTTACCATACCAACAAAACTATGACAGAAAACTCGTCTGTTACACAATCATCTATTACTTCTTCCACATCCATATACAACAGTCGTCCTACTACTCCAGATAACAATCGCTCGAATTCGACCCCCACTCACATCCATCCCGCCTTGCAGTCACTTTTTGAAGACGGTATTAACTACCTCGGTGACAGTAAATTGGATCCTTGCATTTTTTTTGCTCGAAATAATTCTATCGGTTCCTTACTCGTTCACGACGATGGAGAAGAAACGCCTACCGAATTTCTTCTTGGTGGTATATTTGAAGTTGATCCACAAGACTTCTTTCTTTCTTCGGACGCAAAATGGAATCCTAATAACACCTTCAATTCCAAACTTGAGGACGCGAAAGCAAGTTGCCGACTAATTCCTGCTCAACGTAGTGCCGAATTTGCGTGGGCGACAAACGACTTCAAAATAGCTATCGAAAACATACGTCATATTGAAGGGCAACATTTACTTAGCAAAACAAAGGATGAAAATAGGAAAGTTGAGGTCCACAACTCTTCTCAGTCTATCAAGATTTCGCATGCTTTGTTCAAGGTGCGCACACTCTACGAATATGTTTTTCAAATATCAAAATTTCTAACAATCTTTTTTAGAAAATAAACGCGAAAAATACGATGGATTGTGATGATGACTTAACGCATGTCACTGCTAAAAAAAGTATACTTTATCTTTTATATGTTGTTTTCGTTCTAACATGACGTTGTTAGAATACACTATTGAAAATTGCCGCTATGCTTTACAACAAATGAAGACGTCCCATTATGTGCGACGTATTCCAGCTTTTGACCGCCACGGATATCTTATAGACCCAACTGAATACAAAGAAAAACTTGCTGGTTCAATAGTGCAATGTGTTTTCTCTCTTATCGTCTTTGATTTCCCGAATCACAACAGGTTCAACGCGGTACTAAAAGATATCACTGTCATTCGTCCCCCTGTCCATGCGATCAAATCCCCCATGAAAAATAGATTGAGTAACAAACACGAGTTAGCCAAAAAAATGAGGGCTTTCCAATGAAGGCATGCATCTTCGTTTAATAACACGTAGAATTCGTCAACTTATTTTTTTTTCTAGTTTATCTTTTTATATATACTCACTGAAAATTTGTACCTCTACGATTTTCTTTTTAACATGCCTATGATTCCAC
>CEMU01568646.1:10798-21456 GCA_900068965.1 Calocybe gambosa
ACCGTCCTGTTGTTGTGGTCATCGACGGCCTAGATGAGACAAATCGCGATCGACTGGGAGACACAGCGGCGATCTTCGCTACGCTGTTCACCACACTCGAGGCTTGTAGTAATGTCAAAGTCTTTATTTCAAGCCGAACAGAGAACGAAATACAAAAGTCTTTTATCCTGCCGCTGAATAACAAACGCGTCAAACGCGTCCATTTGGATACCGCCGATCCATCCTCCATTCAAGATGTCTCTTATTATGTCAAGCGTAACCTAGTGGACCTCGTTAAAAAGTACGATCTCAACTGGGACGTTTGGCCTGGCGATAAACTTTCTCAAATCCTTGGGGAGAGAGCATCGGGGCTATTTATATGGGGAGTCACCGCCATGAAGTTTTTGGACGAACAAATCCACTTAAATGGGACAGAAGGTCTGGGAGATTTATTAAATTTACTCACCGCCGACGTCCTTCACGATATCAACGCACTTTATACGTTGATCCTGATGGTCACTCACGGACACCATCCGTCCGAGTGGGATTTGGAAAGATTTAGGCGCATTGTTGGAGCAGTTGTGTGCTTGCAGGAGCCACTCTGTCTTAATGACCTTGGGGTTTTACTCGACCTACGTAAAGAATCATTGGGCGACCCTGTTGATATCGTTCACTTTGTGCGTCGATTTCGAACGATTCTGGTAACAGGAACAGACAATATCGACGGAACTACCATACCGCGCATCCATAATTCAGTATTCGAGTTCATCACAAGCCATGCTGTAGACGCACAGTTCCGCGTCGAGCCTGAGCACGCTCATCTCGAGCTTGGCTTACAGTGTCTTGCATACCTGGGTGATCATCAGGATTCGGTCACTGAGGTTGTACTACCCGCGCTGTTTCGGTACGCATGCCGATTCTGGTCATCCCATTTTTCACAAGCAACCACATGGGGCATCTGTATCGATTACAGGCATATTCTAGCGTTGTCATCCCTCTCTTTGTTTTTCACAAGACAACCTTTCGTCCGCAAGTCTATGCGAGTCAAGTATTTCGCCGCTACGTCACAAATAACAACGGTGTCCCAGCAATCCGATATCTGGGATCCTGTTAGTGGTTCCCTCATATCGCACCCCAAATGCCACATCACCTGCATGGTATTTTCCCCTGATGGCAGGCAAATCTTGACATGCTCAGACGACGGAACTATCAAAACTTGGGATTTTCTGACTGGCAATCGGATGAAAGTACTTGTCAATTATTGGACTGCTTTCAAGGCTATTGCAATCTCGCCTGATGGCAGGTTCATCGCCTCTGGATCGAATGACTTCTTGGTTCGCCTTTGGGACTACTCCACTGGTGCGTCCATGTGGCAGCCACTTAAAGGACATAATGGACCTGTGACATGTATTGCGTTTGCGCCCGATGGGAATTGGGTTCTCTCAGGCTCCACGGACAAGACATGTATACTATGGAATGCGCAAAACGGGCTCATCATTGGGAAGCCTTGGGCTGGGCACAAATTTCCTCTTGACTTGATCTCTTTTTCCAATAGTGGCCGCAGAGTGTGTTCTATCGATAGCAGTGGCTCTGGCCTTATCTGGGATGTCAGCACGGGAACGCAGATCAACAGTTGGACATATGGCGGGAGAGATGTGTGTATTTTCTCTCCCAAAGATGACGACCTCGTTGCGGTTGGTGGGTTAGACTGCATCGAGATCCGATCCAAGAAACAGCAACGGTCTATCCCTGACTCCCATCTGGCCCACTGCCTATTGTTTTCACCGAACGGGGAAGAGATCACTTTTGGCACTCTCAGCGACATGCGTGTTGCGGAGATTGGCAAGGACGAGCAGACGGCTCGCATAATTAAAAAGGGGAATTTCCATTGTCCTGATGGCATCGAGTAGACTGCGCTTTCACCTAACTTGGGCTATTTTGCATATTCGGACTCAAGGAACACCATTCACGTTCATAGTCTGCAACACAACGAAACATCCCTGGAAGTCATATTCGTCGCCAAAAGGAAATGCGCTGTAGCAGAACATAATGAGACCAAGGAGCTCATGCGCGATGTCTTCGACCTGGAGGAGGTGCAACACATTCATACGCCTATGACGAACAATCGTCGTCTTAACGCCATACAGTGGCATGAGCGCGTTGGGGATGCCAGAGTTGGGATAAAACTCTGTGTGGTGAGAGACAATGTCGTTATTATCGCACACGACGACGACTCTGTCGTGGTTTGGGTATAGGATGACCTGAAAATCGAGGCGTAAAAGAAAATTTGGGTGCGGAGAATGGTTCCGAGTTTTCGCTCGGTATGTTTGTGGTTCGTGTTATCGTTGTGGATGGCGTTTTTGGATGATCATCAAACGGAGGGCTGGAGGACCAGAACATATCTTCATCCGACACTAATACCCTGACAGTGTTCCGGACTAGTATAGGATTCATTGCGTGTTCTCAAGTTTGCGCCTGCTGTTATAATAATACTATCGAGTATGCGGTGCTTAGATGATTTAGAGTTGGGAAAGATCGAACCGAATGGTATAGCCGTGGTGACACGGGTAAACAGCGAAATTATATGGATTATAAGTGCAAAATAATCATATGTGCATGTCTGAATAAAATTCTACTGGGCCTTTTTCTCTGTCAAGCTCACTTCTGTCTCGGCATTGGCAGCAACAGCTTCCTCTATACGTCTCCGTGCTTCTCGCCTTTCGCGTCCACGAGTCACCATCGGCTTCGGTTCCAAATCGGCAAACAAGAACTTGCAAATCTTTTCAAGCGCCCAGCACCCTACAAAATCAATGATCATCGCTGATGTCAGCCTGACCTTAAACTGATGTGGATAACCGATCTGTCAGATCCCGAACTACGAAAGAACCTGAGTTCACGCACAGAGTCTTTCATCTCAACGATTTGCAGCCATCTATTCAATTCGGGCATGAAATCCGTTGCACCAGAAAAAGCTACAGTGCTAGCGCCAACAAGACCCCACCACAGAGCAGAATTCTCGCGAATGCCTTCTCGGAAGGGGCGACCCTATATACAAAATGATTTCATTCGTGTCCACAGCCCTGTGGTACCCGCTTTCTTACCTGGAAGTTGATGGCGAATGTGGACACCTGCTGCGATAAACCAAGAAGATATATCGCGGTATTTAGAAGGTTAGGTTCAAATTTTGCCGCTAGATCAATCGGTCCACGCCTGGTGAAACGTCAGTAACAGTTGTAAGTGCCAGGTTGTGTTTGTAACCTACGTTTCATATTGATGGGAGAGGTTGGTGATGTATACAAGTGTGACGATGTGTAGAGCGAACTGCAACAACACGGAAAGCAGGACATAGAAGTTGAATATATTGCCTAGAGGCCGCTCTCGGGAGAGCTTCTCGACCGGCTAAAATGTCGAGGTAGGGTTAGAACTCGCAAGATTCAATACACTAACGGTTGACGAACCTTCGCTCGAGAGATACAAAGGAAGCAGACAGACATCAACATCCCTGTGACGGTCACCTGGTAGTCGCCAAATTTAATTCCGTCGAGGTACTGCACACTCAAGCTGTATGCCGTGATAAGACAGTTCAAGGCAAGGATCTTGTACATTTGTATGGTGGCTACAAGCGTGCAACGGCCCTGGCGAATGATATGTGTAACTAAGATGATCACAGTCAGACTTTGTTAGTATATGGAGACCATGATGAAAAGCGAGAAAGCGTACTAGCCGCGACATGAGATAATTTTGATGTAAATGGTGCTGCGGTTGAGGCATCTCCGAGCTTTATCTTGGGAACTTCGTCATCGCCTTCCATATCCGCCATTTTCTCCGTGATGGCAGACAAATTGAACTTGAGAGCAAGAAAAAAAAATCAGAACGAACTCTTGATATTGAGATATAAGATACCTTTTCCATGGGATTTTTCTGGCGTGCGACCTGAAGGTCGGCAGCCGCCTGTTGTTGAGCCTTGACTGCGTCTGGAAGGAGGTGAGAAATTGCTGGAGGCACAGGCGGAGGTGGCTGATTGAACCGGGCTGAAACTTTGAGTTGTGTTTCATATACTTTCTTTATACGCTCAAGCTTCTGACGTTCCGCGATCTTTTGTAGATCCTCAGGGGTACCGTCTAACAGCGCAACACCGATATGAGCCTGCTTGAGCGCTCCTACGTCGTTCGTGCCGTCGCCTGCCATGAGTGTGGTGTAGCCAAGAGTTTTGAGGGTGGTGAGGATGTATTCCTTTTGTGATGGTGAAACTCGTGCATAAACCCAGGTATTTTGGACTAGGTCGTTCCAAGCGGGACGGGAGGCAAATTGTTTCATTGCAGTGCCGGTTATGCAGATGTCGTAATGATCGAAGAGGGAGACATCGATGGGCTGGGAAGGGTCGACAGGGATAATCTTGCTTTCGTCAACTGTGCGCCAGACAAGGTCTACCAGGGAAAGATCAGATACGTTCATGAAAACCAATGGGCTGTAACATACCTGCGTCGTGAGCTGGATTTTCTTTGAGGTCCAGAATAAGAGCATCGCGGTCGACAATCTCCACGTCACGGGCAACATGGACGGCTGTCAAAGGGTTATCTCCAGTGATCATGATGCACTATGACCCATTAGACATCAGTCGATGAGAACAGAACAGGCAACGCCCAAGCGACACTCACCCGATGGGAAGAGTCAGCAAGCATCTTAATCGTCGCAATTGCATCAGGCTTAAGCGGACAATGGAACACCAAAAATCCCGCAAAAACAAGACCACTCTCCACATTCTCCCTCGGAAGTTTATTTATCTTATCCACGCTCAACGCATCCATCTCTTTCATACCCAACGCCAACACGCGACTCCCCTTGCGTGTGAACCATTTGTATGTGTCGTCATAGCCTGTAGGGACTTTGGCAAGCATGGTTTTGATGGTTTCGGGTGCACCTTTGACGGCGACAAGGGTTTTGCCACCTGGGAGGGTGGAGATAGTAGACATGCGTTTAAGGGCAGAGGAGAATTGAAAACGGCGGCGGATGGTAAGTTGGACGGCATGAGGGGCGTTGCGATTCGTGGGGGCAATATTGTCACCTGCACAAGGTCGAGCATGGTTTAATTTTATGGAAAAGAATGAGAGGGAGGAATGGAGCACCCTTTCCAAGATTCCAGTCGAGTGCTTCCAAGGTAGTCTTCTCCATAGGATCTCCGACAGTTGTACCATCGTCAAGTTTAACAAGCGCATGAGCAGCCGCAAGACATAGAGTAGTTTCGCGCGACGTGTCTTTTACATTGACGAGTGCTTTCTGATCTGTAGGACTGGCAAATAGCAAACATAAGCCAATCGTTTTAAAGGGAGGCGATGCCATTCAATAGCTTACTGAATACCAGCAACTCCTTCAAGAACGAGATCCTCAGCAGTAATGGTACCAGTCTTGTCAAAGCAACAAACGTCGACGCGTCCTGCAAAAGGAATTCGGAACGGTTCAGTACAGAAAATGGCTATTCAAGTTCCAAAGGTTAGCATCCACTTGCTCCACGCGAGACTAAGGTAGTCGTTACCGAATTTGGACAAAGCAACGAGGGAGGCATTTACAGCGAGCGACAATTCCATAGGAAGCTCAGGGGGAACGACGCTCGTGATAATGAGAACACAGTCGAGGAGCAGCTTGGATTTCTTCAAGTCCCTTTCAATTCCTGAGATGTAAGACCCTGTCAGTGATACACAGCCAAAAAGTACAAGTCAAAAAAACCGACCCTTGACCCAAACGTACCAACTCGCAGCGATGGCGAAGATTAACAAGAATCCAATGAACAGGAACGACTCGAGGTTGTTTGCAGACACGCGCTCCGTCGAGAAGATCATGGTTCGGACGAGTTGACCTTGCGTCGTTCCGAAACCTGTGCGAAGGACGACGCCGAGGCAACCTCCATCTGGCGATTTTATTGACGAATGTGCATCACCTATTAAGTCGTGATGAGTGAGTATGAAGCGAACTGGGAAGGAATTCGAATGTTGCGGTACCTGCGTTACCTGCCTGAAGGATCTTCGTGCCACCAAACACAACTGCATTCTTGTGAGCGCCATCCACGTCAAGGTTTTCCGATCCGTCTAAGAGTTGAATGGACTCCTTCAAAAGTGGGGTTGACTCTCCCGATAACATAGCCTCGTTGACGATACATGTTCCATGAACGAGTAGAATGTCAGCAGGTACTATGGTCTCGGCTTGTTGACGCGCTAAGAGCCCGTAGTTTTGCTTAGCGGGATCAAAACCCCACAGGCGGACAGGTGCTTACCAACAGTTACAAGGTCTCCAGGAAGAAGCGCGTCTGTTTGGATTTTGACCCAATTGCCGTCTCGGAAACAGTGGATAGGATATGGAGCAATGGACATTGACCTGAATTCTGTTAAAGTTCGCACCCGCTGAAAGTGAATTAGTACAGGAATGGCGGCTTTCACTTCCACGAACTGACCTGCCAGACGACAGTACATTCGAACATAATGAGCATGAACAGGGTAAAGAGGCTGAAATACCAATATTCGTCTAAACACCAGAGAGCCACGCAAAACACTTGAAAGACGAAAAACGGTGCGGTAGCATGCTCGCCAAAGAGCTCTGTGAATGAGGGGATGGGGATGCTGAATTCGTTGACACCGTACAAGCTCAAAACTGCCGGAATCTCTTTCGAGGTGAGGCCTTTTGGTGAATGGAAAGTGTTAAGAGGTGGACGGCCGGATGACGGGTAGGGGAGTCGGGCGAAGGTGAGAGGGGAGGTTGACTGGACAGTGTATGTATCTCGTTGGTAGTTAAAGGTGTATGTCTTTGCATCTGTGACGTCTTTTTTAATGAGGGGGATGATTTCGCCTTGTCCGCGATGTTGGTGGGGTACAATACGAACACAGTCTGCTTCTTGAATCGAATGTGCCTAAAAGAGAGGTGTTTAAAGTACAAAGGGTGGATCTGTGTCTGGAGAGGCTTACCTTTCTAGTAGTCACCCAAGCCCTAGCTCCAGCATTCCATCTTGTGATTAAGAAGCTGAGTGCGTGTCCTGCCCCCAATGACACACACGCTAGGAACGTCCATTCTTCGCTAACCAGCCATTGGTCATATTTTACGAGGTATGCGTATGCGAGAACTGGATAGAGCGAAAGAAATGGAACGGTGTATAGATGGTAATACCACGGAAGTAATATGTGCAAGCTAATTCTCGCAATCTCGTTGGATTCCACGGAGACAGCAGACCTATAAATGCTCTAAGTTACTGAAAAGTAGAGATGTAAGTAAAGCAACTTACATTAGAGTCCAAAGGCAGCCACTACAAAGAACCAAGCTTTGTACCGAGTCGAGGCGTATGAGAGTTGGCCACAATGAGGAGAGCCAGGAAAAGAATTTACGCACGTGAGCCGGCTAAGCAGCTTACGTGGATGACAACAGCTGCCGAACTGCTTAGATAATGACTATTCGGCAAGCACCGAAAAATATACATGAAACTGAAATAAGGTTCAGCCACATTTACACGCGACCAAACCAAGTAGCATCTGTCCTCAAGATTTTTGACGATGGTGAGTCTAGTTCTAACGCCTTAAATTGTGCTCTGCGCTGAACATTTGGATCGGTCAGCCGAAACAAGTCCGCGATATCAAGGAGTTTATTAAAATCGCACAGAGGAACGATGCCTCACGTATGTCCCATGACGAATCTATCAAATGTTTTGCGAATGTCTAAACTATTGGCAGAGGCACGCATAAAAAAGATTATGCCTAAGGTCGCAGGCGGAAAAATGAAGACCAAGTTCAAAGTTAGGTGTTCACGGTACCTATACACCCTATCCATCGACGATCCAGCAAAGGCGGACAAGCTACAACAAAGTCTTCCTCCAGGTAAACCTTTTCTCGCAGTCTCATTCATTGTTGTTATTCACTCCGTGTCAGGCTTGACTGTGATAGAGCTCGACAAGGTCAAGAAAAAGAAGTAGAACCTTTTGTCTTGGGTTGGTGATACGGTTTTACATCAGGGGAGGTGTTCCATGCAGGGCGATTCATTATGCACGCTCCAAACTTTATGCATTCAATAGATTACAGCCTTACGCTATGCATGCAACGCCGTACCGCTCCAAGTTACTCTATAACGAGCGGAAATCTCTTGTGCTCCAACGCTCAAAACCGACAGTTTGTGAACACCAACCAGTTCGTGCAGCGGATTGGGTGCGGAACGCTGCACCACACACAGCCTTGCAAAGGGTTGTTATGAAGCTTGAACAAGGTCCATTATCAGGTGGTTGCCACCGAAAATCAAGATGTAGCAGTTGAACTTTATCAGATATTAGGAGTACGTCATAGTCGAGATAAGTGCTAACATGCGAGTGAGTCGAGTTGGCAGGATAAGTAAACCAAAGATGGTCAAATCTACCTGGTCGCATTAGAACGTTGGATCGACTGGGATTGGTTTCCGCGAAAAGTGTCCACCGCGCCGCCAGGTATGTCATATCGAATGGTATAGTGGAGGTGGCTCGTCTCGCCATAGATGCCGATTTTTTAGCTTGGGTCTCTGTCCACTAGCATACGGTACACCGAACGTAGTTCAGCAAAACTTACACTCATGGGTTCCGTGAGTGAAACGCGATTTCTCTCCTACCAACTTGAAATCTTCCTTAACTTGACCAATTGGTCACATTACGCTATGTACCTAAATCTCATAATAAGCGCGAGGCACTTTTGAGGAGGCATACTTCCATCATTCCATATATGCGGCTTAGTTCCTTCCTGATCGAATTAGTATTCTTTCAAAAACACGGGAATAGTCTCAGGNCCCCCCCTCCAGACGCGTTAGAAACCGGCCATTGTTGAGAAAACGCTAGCTGCATACTATCCAGTAGGGACGCGTCATGATGGCTGAAGACCCATCGCGGTGTGCTGACAACAAATCAATAATATGAGCCTGAGGGATTGCTAGCACCTGGATTCAGATCACGACGTCGATATAGGTTGATCCACGGAACGGATAGAGGCGCACATTCGAGGTATGGCATTTTGTGAGTATGTTAAGCATTAGGCAAAACCTTTTCGTAAGAGGTGACTCGAAAAAACGCACCTCAGTTTGAGAGAGCGCTTGATGGACGTACTGTATGTGTGGTTTTAGCAGCTATAAGAAAGTACTCCGTCAGCATCCCATTGATCCCAATCCCATCGTAGTAGGCACTCATATTGAAACAGATAGCCGGTCGCCACAAAAGAGTGGGGCTCGTCCCCGAGATTAGTGGTTGGAAGTCGACTTCGGCTGAGGTGACCGTAATGCCTGTTCTTTCGCTAACACGTGACTGAACAATTTCTCGTGTTTTCTCCACTTCGGCACTTCCTCGATCTAAATGACTTGAGAGCTGTAAGTGCAGTATGCCGGGATCTCCCAGCGACTCAGTGAATAATGGCGACCCACGCATCGGCTTGGGTTAGCATCGAGCAACTATTGCCAGGCCCCTCATTTTTACACTCACCCGCCTCTACTTGCACGTTCACATTCCTCGAGATAACGCTATGTTATCAACGCCAACTACTTTTTGACCTCCTTCAACATTTCAACCTACCACGCCTACCATTCTACAAAACTATTATGCAACTGTGATATCTTCTTCAGGCTGCGACCGGCTTTCGTAGCACAGGACGTCAATGACTGGCACAGAAAACTACCTACCACTTTGGTTTTTTTTTGCCATCAGTTATGATATCCCCACTACCTATTCTTAGACTTACTCCAGCCATGTAGCCTTCATTGTTTGCTACGTTGTCAACCTGATCTTGTAACGCAAGACCTCAGGCATCTCATCTTGAGCAATCCGAATTTGACCTCAAATAAAAAAATCTGCGTCTGATGGGCGCTCTCGTCATCCACCTGGTTCATTCCATGAACGCTCCACATCAGAAACGTGGTGCGGCCGTCGAAACATCACAATACTTGTACTTGGTGGCACCTACAGATCCGTCTCCACATGTCAGTACCGTCGGACATGCGGACCATTTCTTGGTCTATGCTCTATCCCCACATTCCATTCTTCGGCGGGCGGGCACCCACCGACAAGGCTAGGAGCGATCCCAAAACCATTCAGAGAGCTAGTCATGACAATGACTCCTTTACACGCCGACCACTCAGTTCAGAGCGCGAGAGATGGTTGATTAGATTCCGATGGGGATAACGTAGGTTTGTTCGCATTAGAGCTGTGTTTTGGTGCTGAAATTAGGCTGGTACGCCTCCTAATTTTTAGTATCCGCTGTCGTTTTACGACCTTCAAGTTCGGCTGTTGACTATGAGCTTCATGTTTCTTCGAGCCTTTGGTATACGTCTCTAGGCGTTTTGCACCTTTTGTCCCGCATTCATATACTCGTGATGTCACTCTGGGTTTAAGTTTGACAAAAGCGTTGTCCTCCCACCTGAACTAAAACATCGGATATCCAGCCCGGCGTGTGCATGGCGATGCTTCAGTTGAGCTGGCACCGTCGTTCGGACATGATCTCGGTATTCATTTTTTTTTATTGCTTACTCAGAGCATCCACAGATCTGCATCTCCCTGATACCATTCTAGAGTTAAGGAACATGTGTGCAGCAACCACTGGGCAAAATAGTGAAGGTTGAGAGATTGTGGGCAGCAAGCTAATATTGATACACAAGTTTTATGAGAATAGAAGAATGGTTATCTATTTCATATTCACTTGTAG
>CEMU01568671.1:416-11557 GCA_900068965.1 Calocybe gambosa
TGTAAAGTGAGGATCTTCGCGAGAGAAGTAGAAGTTGGTAGGAGGAGTGTTCCAAGGATGCATCAGGAACTATGCTACAGTCGCAGACCCGGCTGTGTGATACGATGAGCTTTGAAAAAACGAATTTTTGTCCGACGTCAACATAAAATAGAATAAACAAATATGGAGTCATTGAAACATTATCGAGTCAGTCGCTGCGGGTACTAGACGTTAGACTCTGGTCCTGCTGTAGACCTGTCAACGTGAATCACCATCAATGTATATGACGCTCATAAACACATGAAATTCAAAACATTTTATATTTCTTCAAATATCCCAAAGAAAAATACACAAAGATCGTCACCTAAAATATGAATGTCACCGGATAGACAGCATGCTTGACACCTTCCAACCTAAAATGCCTCGGCTGCGGCGAGGATCAAGCCTAAAAATACCGCGATTGCAGACGATGATAGATAGGGTGCGCCCACGGCGGCATTCTCATTCGTCGGTGATGATGTAGGAAGGTGTGTCGGTGTCGGTTTAGTAGTTTTCGGTCGCAGGGTAGACGTTGGTGCGAGGGTGGTGGATGTGGTGGGTACGACCAACGTCGTGGTGGTCGCATAACCAGACACCGGAATGGCTGTAGACTCTGAAGCAGATGCGATAAGACCGGGAGGGATGCCACCGTCTAACAAGTCAAACGAAAGCGCGAATCAAAACAAAGCCCAATAAGCCCCCAACTTATAATTTTCGGCTTACCGACAAATGGAGGTCCACATGTGTCCTTGAGAAATGTAGCAGAATCTTTGGAAAAAGTCCGCGGAATGTCCTTGCCAAGGGTGAAGAAACCTTTTGTGCACTTCGTGCACAGGACTTTGGATGGACCTTCCTTAAAACTGCTAATAATTGTCTTGATGTTGTCCTCATCGAGGTTCAAGTTCCCTTGCATAAAAGACTCGATATTGCTAAGCGTATCTGTGATGCAATTTACAGGGCCACTAAGGTAAGGAAGGTGTTAGCACACATCTTCCTTTTTATTAAGGTTGGAGGAGGGAAATATGAGTGATACTCACTCCTTCAAGCATGCAATCTTCCGTAGGGAACGGTAATTATCTCGGACATAGTCAAGGGCAGGAAGAGTCGTGGCGAATTCTGCGGAGCATTTCTCGTGTATCGTATCCATGACCCGGTCAACTGTTTCCGGGGCGCAGGCAGGTGAGCTGCACATGCCTTCCGGCGAACTCAGCCACTTGTCAAGATAAGAGACAATAGACTCGGGTGAATTTCCAACACCAAAAAGAATTGGAAAAAGAAGAGTAGGCCTCAAGCATGCGTAGACATCAGAATTTCGGCTGAGCTCAAACAACCCGTCCGTGCATTTCAAAGAGAATCTGTCGCAATGATGTTGATATCCATTTGTTTAACGAAAACTAGAACATACGCAGATACAAAGCCGACTAGGGCAGCGATTGTGACAGTGCGGAACATCATAATGCTGGAGAGGACGACGACAACGACCGTTCAACGGCGAGGGTAAGTGTGGATGAGATATCAAATCTGAGGAAACAGAACATGCTCGAGTTGCGTCTTTATACGAGTTACTAAGGCGTCGTAGGCCGATGTTTCGTTTCAGATCGAAATTGCACAGCTATTTAGTAGGATCTCGATTGTTCCGCGATGAGCCGTGCCCATACAGTATAGTATGCAGCGCTTTTTGAGAATTTGTTAGGTATTACTGTAACATTTGAGGCAGCCATCACTGAACGACTCGTCGGAGTCCATTCGACAGATTCGCTCAAGTGAGAAATTCACATAATCAGATATCATTGATAGGGGATTTGTGAAACTGATTTCATGGTATCTCCTTGTGGTCCATCATAAAAACATATCATGGGCCACGAGGTTTTTACTGGACTAGTGCTTAAAAAGCCTGCCAATATATCAATTAGTAATCTCCGTTCAACACCATCGTTCTAGGCTTGCAACTGCTTGCAATCGTTATCACTTCGACGTCGGTGTTCGCGGGTTCAAACCAACTTCAAACGTTCATGATCACTCGCAAAATTTACAACATTTAGAAATACATGTGGGAATAACGGACATTTAGATATGATCAGACCACACCGTCGCTTCTCGTCGCACACTGCCCAAAATCGCGTTTGGTGAAACCTTCGGGTTTGGGCAGAATGTCCTGGTGGTTAAATGAGTTTGAAGGGCCACAGTGAATAGGATGGGTGACAAACAAAATCAAAGATGGCGGTTGGTAAACCAAGAGTGACGCAAGCATTTGGAGAATCCTAATCATTATCAGCTACAAATCTTTACATGTCGAAGTCATGCAAAGACGCACAACAATAGCGCCGATGTGGCTCTCGACGGGTGCAGCGGTCAGTATAAGGTCTATGCTTCCCTCGTTAAAAACCAGAGAATAGCTCAGAATATGCTTACATGCTTGTTCGCGAGCTATTTTAACAAGTAATAAAAAATCTTTTTTCAAAACAACTCTTCAAAAAATGAGTGTACCACTACTTACTATAGCCTATCTATTGAAAGGGCGTTAGCGGAATAGGAATGCCGTAGACATACTTGCTCACTTTCTGAAGGTACGCAATGGTGTTTCGAGCAGCTTGTTTGTAAGCCACGGTCCTATGAAAAAAGAGTTAGCTTTCGTCAATGCGAAGGAATGTGGAAGCATACGCGTCCATGTCGTATTGTTTCCCATCACCATCTTTTTGCGGTTTAGGGTGATGAGTGATGAGCAAATCCGTTAGGTAGCGAAAGCATACGTATGTCAACGCTGATTCCTTCAAAGACGACCTGGGTCGCATAGGTCGGGTCAACAGGCGAAGGCTGCGTAACCACGGCTCGTCAAAAAGCTTCAAAAAGAAAGATAGGATTTTGATATATGCACTAGAAAGATAGGCTGTCTCAGCGCAAACTTTTCAATGCCACCCTTGATTATGCTAGTCTTGAAGGTCACAACTCCGGCCTTGTCATGAGAGAGATTACGAGTTTTGTTCGAGACGACAGTAACTGAACATACCATCTCGATGGCGCCACAAAAAGACATCTGGTGGACGGATATTTACCCCATTGCAGAAAAAAATTAAGGTTGGTCTCAACCTACCTCGCCCTGGATGATGCAATGAGCATAATAAACTTAGAGTGCGTAAAAGAAAGCTCATCTTACATCGCCTTGAGAAAAATGCAGATCCCCTACCGAGAAATTGGCGCCTGGAACAAAAACGGGGAGATAGCATCGAGACCCCCTTTTATGAAGCAATGGCTGAGACTCCTCGTGTGCCTAAAACGAAACTCTTGGTATACTCACTTGGATAAGTTTTTTATCTAGAGATATCCGTCTAAACATGAGTGACGATTTTAAATGGGGGCGCCTACATCGCAGTTGCCTCCATGTTCGCGCGCCGGAATTGTTCGCGCTCCTTCTTTGATTATTTTTTCTTTGACCTCTACTGGCAGATCTTGGCCAATATGTGCACCCTTAGGTTCGGGGGCATATGCAACTGGAGGTACCGAATTAGGGTTCTGCGAAATTAGGGCGCCCTCCCGGTCGTTCCATTTCTTAAGTAACTCAGCAGACGGGGCAGTTCCAATTATCCCAGGGTGAGTTACTCCAGCGAATCGCACACCTGGGATGTGTCGTGAGGTGGCATAAACGCCTGTATCATGAATTCTTTAAAAATGGATGGTGTCAACTGGTGACCGGAATTTTACCTTCAAGATCCCAGATGGCCTTTGCAGCTCTGCTATTAAATTCACGTGCTATAAGAAAGAGTCAAGGACTTCCACCAAGCATCCAAGGGCTATTTACCAAATAAGCCCCCCCCGTTGTGCAATTCAAAGATGCCCTGAAAACCGCTATATCATCACAAAACGGTCACTAATGTAGAGTTGAAGGACAGACGGAATATCCCCAAGGCATTTTGTCAAAGTAATTGACTAGATCTCGATGATAACAGTGCAATCACAAGTAAGATGTAACTGATGCTTACCATCCAAGATATCCACAACAAGGCAATCTCCAGGCTCTGCGCCTGCTACCGCAATGGGACCTGATAAATGATGGCATTGGCTGAGATCCACATCTCGGACGTCGTCGGCATCTAGTCAGTGATAATAGTACACGGAAGTCATGAACAAAAACCTGAGGCGTACAGTCATTATTTCCGATCTGGGCACCCGTCCAATCTTTTCATCATGGCACAAAAGCGAGTTAGCGAGTAACACCAGTTAGACGTATTCGTACTGACCGATGCACTGTATCTTGAAGGTCTGATGTCGTTGTGTAAGTTTCGACGATGTTAGTGGGAGACCGACAGACGTACCTGGCCAGGTTTCACCGTTACGACCGCTGGTATATCTGGACTATAAAGATGTTGTAAACTATCGGAGTATTACTCGCAATAAGTATACATACTGCCAGCGGTTGTGTATACCCTATCAATATTGTCAATTATATGTTCAAAGATTTCGTGAGACGGCGTACCTTTTGCTTCTCGGCGGCGCTTTAAGCGATAGTAGTTTAGCGTATGTTTTTGCTTGTAGGAAGTCACTCACGTAAACGGGTCCAGCTGTCGAAAACATAGATGAGCGCGTTAAAAGCTGCCTCGTGTCCTACATACCTCAATGAGCACGGGATGGGGGACGGAGTTCGCTGCAGTAGCCATGTATGTCAATGACCGATGGGGGTCTGGGAAACAAGCTTCTCATCTTCCTTGTTCTTATAGATTTACAAACTAGACGTGAGAACTGGACCCATCAGGAATGGGTATTTGCTTCAGCATCATCTGAAGTAATAACGGTCATGGGGCCATGCCGGGATACAAAGTGCGGACTAGCTTCCCGGAACTTCCTCAGCTCGTCATGAGCTGATAACGACACACCTGACGGAAAACGGATTTTGTTGTGCCAACGCTGGCATTATAATCGAGAATGACAACTTGCCGGGGTAGTTCCTGCAATGCAAAAATCATGTCGATTAAGACTGGCATGTATCCTGTGCTAATAAACGAGGTTGGCGGGTGTTGTATGCGAGGAAGACATCCATATTATGGAATCGGACAAGTCTGACCACTGTTCAAATCAACTTGAAACAAATCCCGTGATAGTTTAATACACATCATTGGGCGTATAAACGCTCCTGCCGACCTCCAAGCCCATCTAGAGCTGAAGAAGGTACGCAAGGATTCATAAATCATACTCATACATCCGTGCTTACTAGTTAGTCCTTTGCCAGAGTCAACAATCGTAGTTGTCTTTCATTGCCTCCTTAGAGCATACTACTCTTACGGCTTTATGGCGATTTTGAGAGCAGCCCTGCTGCTCATCTTATCTAATGCCTTCTGATAATCGTCGAGCTTGAAGACATCTGTCACCATACCCTTCGTTTTAATCTTGCCGCTATCGAGATAGGCAACAGCGCGCGGGAAGCAGTATGTTTGGGAGAACGATCCGATGATCTATAGAGACATTGACCACGTCAGTAGATATGAGATATTGTGAGTATGCCTCACCCTGATTTCATCACCGAAGATCTAACGCAAACGAGTGAGATCTAGTGTGGGCTGCTAATGATTCTATTTACCTTAGAGGGTGGCCAGTGCACTAAAGCCTTGTTCTCGTATACGCCATAGATCATCAGCGTTCCGCCACGTCTCACGTAATGTATACTGTCATTTGCCAGCTTTTCTACCCCAGTCGCTTCCACCACTACATCGAATCCATACGGATTGTCCTCTCTCAACTTTTTCCACTGAGGTTCGGGGTTCGATCTGTCGAGTTCGATATACTCGTCACCTGCTTCGAGGTCTCTGGCAATGTCCATTTTGAGGCCTTTGTTTGCAGCTATGACAATGCGCGATGCACCGTTAAGTTTAAGGAGTTGCGCTAACATGAGTCCTGTAGGCCCTGCGCCAAATAGAAGCACTTCGACACCGACGGGTGCGTTGAGCTTATCAAGGCCGTGAATCGCGCAAGCTGCAGGCTCGAGAAGCGTGGCGTCTTCGTCAGAAAGGTTGTGCACCTTGTATAGCTTCTTTTGTTGACTGATATGTTATTTGCTTGAACAAGTGATGGTTTCGGCAAGTAAACAAGCGACCTACTAGACTATATATTCTGCAAACCCGCCATCTTGCGTTACGCCTCGCGAGTTGAAGTTTTCGCAGAGCAAAGATTGGCCTCTCCGGCAGTAGAAACAGTCATCGCACTGAAAAGTGGGCATTCATGACTGCGTAGACAAGAGGGAAACATTGCTGACGGTGATACCAACGTCAGCGACGCAACGGTCACCAACAGAGAATCCTTTAACGTTCTTGCCCATCTTGACGATTGACCCGATAGATTCGTGCCCAGGAATTAACTGTCTCGGTGTATCAGGAAGTTAGCAATGTGTGAGCAGGGTCAGATGCACACGCACAGGAAATTTCGAGATAAACTCTCCCTATTAAGGATTCCTACAATGAGTGGAGCTGAGAAGCTAGAAGACTGAAACGGTACCTGATGGATATGCTGGTCGGTTCCGCAGACACCTGAGGCGGGAATTTTTACAGACTATGGGAAGACATCATGGTTTGTGCGACTTACCACAGCAGTGTACTAATCAAACTTGTCAGTGCGAACAACCTTGAACTCTGTTTGGGTGACGCACCCTTGAGGAGGACTTCGTCATCTCCGACCTGCGGGATGGGGACCTGTCTGATTTCGAAATTTTCTGGCTATGTTATATAAGGACTAAATGAATTATATTAATTCAAGCCAGCCTACTGCGTGATACCAAAGTGCTTTCATGGTTTTTCCAGTGAGGTCCGTCATGATTGCGAGGATATATGGTGATCTGATTATGAGGTTGGGTTTAGATAGTGTTTAGATAAAGAAACGCTTTTAATATACTTTTCGTTATTTCACATGGTCTGTATGCGGACACCCGGCCCGTCAACCAATGACCAAACTTGATCCGGTCTTGGAAACTGATTCTAAAAATCCTTGCAGTTGAAGCAGATTATAGTAAGAACTTGAAAAATAAGCTGTTCTCGAATGTCGGAATGTACGTTGCCCTACTAATATCTTACCTTGGGACTCTTGCGTCGCGGTTAGCATGACATCATAGTCGGATCTTGCTATAATTCCGAAGAGTCACTACAGTAACTGTAATCTATCAAACCACGATAACAAAAATTTCTGATCTAGACTCCACCATCAAAAAAAAAATAACATGACAAACTGCTATGCATAGCCACTATAATCAGTAAAATATAATGGGGCGTAGTCCTCGGATAGAATATCTCCACTGTCACCAGGTACAAGTCAAATAAATTTCCAGCCGAGGTCAGAGAACAATTGGCACACAGAGCGCCAATTTATGAATCGTTGTTGAAAACGTTGAGAGTAGCTAGAATATCTTTAACTGCTGATTTTTCCCCGAGCCTGCAGCAGGAAAACAATTTGAGGTTTGGCACACAGTTTACTTGCCAAAACAAGCTTCATAGACATGGCTCACTCCTTCTGCCAGTGTAAGGGGTTGGACAGCAATGCCTGAGGATATACAATTTGATAGTGCTCGTTACAGCGACACCATAAAGGGCTAAATGGGGTATACAAAAATTGCATTTTCCGTTCTACAATGACATAGGGTATCGGTCTAGCAGCTTGCCGCCAGATGTTCCCACAGGCAAAGTACCCAGACATCGATGCAAAGCTAGGACGGATGTAATCTCCATGATATGTAAGTTGCGTACCTTGGAACTGACCCAGGCGAAGTTATCTGTCCTGACAGGACAGGCTAACATCTCTCCTTTTCACCGTGTATGTCAGGAGAGGGACAGAGTGCGGAGATTGTTGGACGGATGATCATCTATACTTAATCGCCCTACTAGTAGCAGATGACACACGCACCATGATGCAGCTCTACTTTTATCACATGGTACGTGTCCACATACCCTGAATCTCCTTGTACAAATAGCAGTAATGCCTACCCACAGTCTGATGGGTTGTTGCTACAATTTCCGGAATATAGCTATGTCTTTCATCAAGGTCTTCGTTCTAATACTGTTCGCCCGCACCGCCAAGCAGGAAGCGGTACCGATCTCCACAAAGCTCGTATATGGGACTCCTGAATCCGTCGGCCTGCTTTCGGCGCCTTTGCACGAACTCGAACACAACGTTTCAGAGTATCTCTTACCACGAAATTATGGTTCAGCGAGTAATCACCAAGTGCATCCTCTCTACCCAGGTGCAACAGTCCTGTGAGTATAGCTCGGGTTGAGTACTAGAGTACTAGCAATTGCTCATTATTGGTGCATTTTCGAGCAGTATTGGCCACAAGAACACTGTTGTTTCACACTTCGCGGTGGGGTATTCGCGAAAATACGCTGATGTGAATGGGACCGAGCTTCCTCGAGATCAGTGGATTCCGACAAGTAAAGACACAGAATACGGCCATTTGCGTTTTTGGTTCGCTGACGAGGACGGGACGGAGCTTCCGCAAAATGAATCGACCCCAGGAAGTAAAGAGACAATATACGATAGTCAGAATCTCCCTTGATATTTTTGATTAACATACCTGATACAGTTTCGTATGCGGCGACAGTGGCGTCCCTTACAAAACTGTTCACAACGATTGCTGCAATGCAACAGCTTGACGCGGGTGGCATCGAGCTGAATCAGACCGTTGGAACATATCTGCCTGAGTTCAATGGTACGTCACACCCAATTCCCTTCTATTCCTGTTCAAAGTATGTAGTCAATGACAAGACTAACGTCACAATCCTGCAACTCTTGACCCACACGAGTGGCTTTGACGCGGATCCTGCTCCCGGACTTTGGATTGGGTACGTGATTAAATTTGGTTTGCTCATGCGTGCCAACGTGAACGTTTTTAGGTGGGAGACTTACGAGAAGCGGAGAGCGGCTGTTATCGCGTATCCACTCAAAAACACTCCAGGCGCCGTATATCTTTATTCTGACATCAGTGCGGTCTTTCGTATGACGATAGGATGACAACTTTAACGCATTTGTTGCTTCGACCTCTAGATTTTATGGTCCTTCAATTTGTACTTGAACGCGTTACAGGCCTCCCTCTTGACGTACTCATTCACGACCGATTCACTGGCCCTCTGGGTATGCGTGATACATGGTATAACAAAGGAAACCGCGTTCTGGATCCAAGCATCAGAAGCCGAATAGCCGTCACCGAATATCAGATTGAGGCATTAGGCAACGAGGAACCACAAAGGGAACAACCTGTTTGGGGAACAGTGGGCATCTATTAGACTCAAAGAGAGACGGACTGACTGGTGCTCGAAATAGGTCCATGATGAGAATGCGTGGAGCCTGAATGGTGTTGCAGGGCATGCAGGTATTTTTTCAACCGCATGGGACCTCGCAATCTTCTGCCAGGTTCATTTCTTTTAAGACTTCTGCCCACGGAAGTATACATTGACGATGTTCTGTTTGACTGATTAGATGATCCTGAACAACGGAACTTATGGAGGCGTGCGTGTGCTGCAGCCGTCGACCGTGGACTTGATTTTTCATGATTTTAATGCACGCTTTCCTGGTAGCGCCCATGGGCTGGGATTCGAGCTGAACCAATTCTACTGGGCTGGGCCCATGCAAAGTCTCCAGACAGCTGGACACACAGGATTTACTGGGACGACGATGGTGATTGACAGAGGTAAGCTGACAGGAGCTATCATGGAGTGATAGATTAATCCTCGTCACTAGCAAGTGATACCTTTTTCTTGTTTCTTTCGCATCGCGTGCACCCTAGTCGAACATGGTCAAACATTAATATTGTGAGGGAACTAGTGGGGAGATATACTGCATTATCTTTGGGAAGGAAAATATAATACCCCACAATCTGTAAATTGTACGATCTGATGAATAATTGTCCCCAATGTTGGAATTTCTGAGCGGCTACCACGGTTCTAGTATATTTCACATGTAGGAGTTGGTCCAGAATCAATGGCAACTCCCCAACAGGCTGATTTCGCCGGTCGATGGGCGGTCCGTGTCAATGGGTGAATGACTTGCCATATTTGGCACCCCAATCTTTCATTCCTGGTGCACGTGACCTCCAAGCCAGAGTTAAGCTCAATAGTCGCTTTACGGAAATACGAATGTCTGTCTACATATGTACAGGGCTATCATCACAAAAAAAGACAGGCCTTGTGCTCAGCAAAATCTAGGAGATATTTGGGGAACTGATGCGTGGGGGCATGGGAGTCCAGCTTTTTTTGATTGAACGACACCGATCATCAATCATCATGGCACCCAAACCCCAAAGAAATGGACCTGAATTTTCGTTTATATAAAGGTTAGGGTCAAACAAACAAAAAAATTCCAGATCCACTCCCACATTTCTTCTTCTTCAAAGCAGGTCCCGTACGCGACTTCTGCTTCATCCATGGACTTGAAGAAGAAGACCAAGACCAACCAGGTCGCCAGCGACGAAAAGCCCGCCGACGCTGACATCCCGGATAACTATGTCTCCCACACATTGAAGACCCAAAAACCCTTGCCACCAATTCAATGGTCCAACATTTTAAACGAGATTAACTGGCTTAGTTTTTCGATTCTTACCATTACGCCTATCATGGGTATCATTGGGGCTTATTACACCAAACTGCGGTGGGAGACGTGCTTGTTCGCGATATTTTACTATTACTTTACTGGTCTCGGTATGTCCTCTACTTGGATGCATTTGCTTGGTAAACTGACGGATATGTACTTTGTGAACTAGGTATTACTGCCGGGTACCATCGTTTATGGGCACATCGCGCCTACAACGCGTCAAAGCCTCTCCAATACTTTTATGCTGTCGCAGGTGCTGGTGCGGTTGAAGGCTCCGTCAAGTGGTGGTCTCGAGGTCATCGCGCTCATCACCGATACACCGACACTGAGCTTGATCCATACAATGCACCCAAAGGGCTCCTCTATTCACATATAGGTTGGATGATGATCAAACCCCGGCGCAGACCTGGTGTTGCGGACGTCAGCGATCTCAGTAAGAACGAGGTTATCAGGTGGCAACATAGGCATTACATCAAGCTCCTTCTGTTGATGGCATTCGTTGTGCCAACGGTTATTCCTTGGTTAGGTTGGGGAGATGCTCGGGGTGGATATGTATATGCAGGTGTGAT
>CEMU01568671.1:48585-58976 GCA_900068965.1 Calocybe gambosa
CGCCTCAACTTCACTGAATGTATACATTACAATACAGCTTGCTGGAATGGTTTCAGAAATATTTGAGTACCCATTTGACCTCGCGAAAGTCCGACTTCAAGCGCAAGTACTTGCCACCACGACCCGCTCGCATCAACTACGCTTCAATGGACCTCTGGACTGTTTGAAGCAGACTTGGCGGGAAGAGGGTGTTAAAGGCTTGTATCGCGTATGTCACAGCTGTCGTCTTGGCTGTTTCTTGCTTCTAATACCCAGTGTAGGGCATCGAAGCACCTCTCGCTGGGAACATGGCTCAGACGGCTCTCATTTTTGTCGCTTATTCAGGCTTTCAGGACACGATTCGGGCTCTTACTTCTCGAACACGTAAAGACAGGCTATCAATACCAGAGCTGGGCGTCGCAGCTGCCGGTGCAGGTTTCGTTGGCAGCTTTATCATGTTTGTCTTCCCAGTAGCATGACTTCCGTGTTATACTTGATACCTATTGATAGAACACCTATCGAGTTGGTTAAATGTAGGATGCAAGTTCAGATGATGAATCTAACTGGGCCGCAACATAATGCAATACGCTCACTACCTACATCCATGTCTCCCTCACGGCTTTTATCTCTCCCCAAGACTTCGACAAACCACATCCCCATTACCAAACACTCAGCTCTGCCTAATCGCGCTTTATACAATAGCCATTCATTCACCGGTACTATGAAACTGCCCCCTGGCGCTTTTGGAGTTGTACGCGAAGCAACCCAGTCCCACGGTATTCGTGGCTTGTGGATAGGCCACTCGGCTACCCTGGTTCGCGAGACAGGAGGGACGGCAGCTTGGTTTGTCATCAAAGAGATTGCAGCTAACGCCTTGCTACAAAGAAGATCTACCCCGTCAGTTCTACTGACACAGGACCATATACCCTCATCTTCGACGGACAGAATGAGATCGAAGCCGGAACTTCTTCCCTGGGAGTCAGCCGTGTCTGGGGCTATCGCTGGAGCTCTCTGCGTGCTGGCGTTTTATCCGGCGGACTCCGTCAAAAGCGCGATGCAAACAGAGGACGAGCTACGACCATCTGGGGCTCCACTCAGAAAGCAAAATGCCGCCACTCGACTGCCCTCACAGTCATTCGCTGGCACCCTCACACGGATGTATGCTGCTCACGGCCTGCGCGGGCTATATGCTGGCTGTGGTATGACTGTTGCGCGTGCTATACCCAGTAGTGGTATCATCTTCGTCGTATATGACAGCCTAGCGACGTGGCTCGGATAAATATTGCCATTTCAAGTTGGACGATCTGTCACCCCATCATCCTAGAAGATAGATTTAGAGTTACATTATCAGCTGTTCAAGATACCTACGAACTACTATCGCTGGTTTTTGACACTAATCATTTAACGAGACTATACCTACCAATCTGATAATTCCATAATCTCCCTTCACGCCACCAGATTTCTCAATCAAAAATTGCCGGACCGATCATCCGACCGGTTCGCTTTAGCACCTTAGTAGTGTTCGCACACGGACAACTCGCGTAGTATGCTCTATTACGTCCACCATGAGCGTTCTCAACATTCGTTCCACCGGTTTGTTTTTCCAGCGAGTACAGAGTGTCGCAAATAGCGCCCGCACATTGTCTTCACTCAATCTCTCATCCGTCCAAGGACCACTCTCCCCTCCACTTGAGACTCGCACTCTTGGGGACTACTTTACCTCAGTGATCCTACGCCGATTCCCTGAAAGACAGGCTCTTGTATGTAGGAATGAACGCCCGCGCGCTCATCAAGGGCCAATGTCAAGGAACATGAACATAACGACACATCTCACTTGGGACTTTGCAGAGTTCGACCGGCATATAAATGCCCTAGCGCGGGGACTGCTCAGTATGGGGGTGAAAAAAGCTGATCGCGTTGGTGTTGTGATGGGGAACAACAGGTCAGTCCGTACTCCGTGATTGGTGTTGGATGCGGAACTGGCTAATCGATTTGATATTACGCAGCGCGTACGCTATGCTTCAGTGGGCTTGTGCACATATCGGTGCGATACTAGTCACAGTGAATCCTGCATATAGGGCACAGGAACTGGTGAGTATTACTGCCAATTACTGATAGCGGCTTATAAACTGCGTCGTGTGTCGTATTCAGGCCAGCACGCTAAGGCTTGTTGGCGTCAAACACCTCTTCTTAGTTCCAAATATCCGAACATCCGCCTATGTTGAAATGCTCGTGGATGTCTCCCCAGGTTTAAAATTCTCCTTACCTGGTGATATACAATCGGAGGAGCTACCAGAGCTAAAAAATCTGGTGCTTGTGGATAATGGGGGACAGTATCAAAGGAAATTGGACGAGCTGGGAATTAAAAGTACTACTGATTGGAGAGAAATCTTATTATGGAGGGAGGATACACATGAAAAGAGTATGCAACATGAGATATCCGCTTCCTTGAAGAAGGATGAGGTCATCAACTTGCAATTTACGAGGTAAGTGTTATATTGGCTTCTGGAATGCATCGGTCATTGTTTTGCAGTGGAACCACGGGTGTGCCTAAAGCGGTCTCTGTATGTTGAGTTTTATTCGTTATATCATTCGAAGTTAACGCAGTGGTTGTACAACAGCTTACTCACTCTAACCTTCTGAATAATGCGATTTCGATCGGGCGTAGTATGGACTTAACGGAGAATGATATCCTATGTGCGTCCGGGTTTTCCTAGCCATATTCCTATGTTGCTCACCCAGTTGCTTAGGCAATGTCCCCCCTTTATTCCATTGTTTTGATAAGTCTCTTTACTCCTCCATGAATATTTTCCAAACTAATCTATTTCGCCCACACGCCTTGTTCTGGGAAATCTGGCTGCTTGGGTCCACGGCGCGTCTATCGTGTATCCTTCAGAAATTTTCAACCCCGAGGCTATTATAGATGCTGTTGTTGCTGAGAAATGTACCGCATTACATGGGGTACCGACACATTTTCTTGGTGTATTAGCCGAGGTTGACAAACGAAAAGCGGCTGGAAATGAAGTTGACACTAGCAGCCTTAGGTCGGTGGTTAAGTTCTAGCGCAATATTCAGGCAAGTTTGATCATCTAATATCAGGACTGGCATCGCTGCTGGATCGCCAATACCTATTGATCTTATGAAGAATCTCATCTCCAAGCTAAATTTGAGGGACCTCACGAACGCATATGGCATGAGTCAGTTTATTTACTAACATCGACGATACTGTAAACACTCCTGTTAACGTGCCTTTAGCTGAAACCAGGTCATTTACTACTGCATCCTTGCCATCTGCATCTGGCGCTTATATTGATATGACTTACCCTCCTTCTTTAGTCCCGTCTCTTTTCAAACCACTCCAAGAGATCCAATCATTAAGCGCGTCGAGACAGTTGGAAAAGTACAGCCTCATGTTAAGGCCAAGTTGATTGATCCACATGGTGACATAGTTCCTGTTGGGATGCCCGGGGAGATATGTATTGCAGGCTACCTCCTGCAAAATGGGTAAGTATTAGATTACCTTATACTTGCAAAAAACGAAATTACTCCTTGTGTAGCTATTGGCAGGATCCAGAACATACACACAGCGTTGCGAAGAAGGATAAGGAAGGGACTTTATGGATGCATACAGGTGATGAGGGTATCATGGATGAACAAGGATATCTTAGCGGTGAGGCATTTATTTGCTTGCCAAAATTGATGTCCATGTATTGACTAGTATAGTCGTTGGAAGGATCAAGGACATTATAATTCGGGGCGGAGAGGTGCAAAGATTCGCTACATCAAGTCTTGAAACAGCCTAACTTTTTGTTAAGAACCTCTTTCCTGTTCAGATAGAAAATGCGTTAACCAGTCAGGAAGCTGTCCAAGAAGCAGCCGTTGTATCTGTTCCCGACGCGAAATATGGGGAAGTAGTGGGTGCATGGATCGCTCGTCGTCCTGGTAGTTCTCTATCGAGAGAAATCATACGAGCTGGAGTTGCCGGGGCCATTAACCCGCAGGTATGCAGTATGCCTTTCTAATGTTCAGAACTTTCACTGCTACTCCTTTTTCATAGAATGCTCCAGCTTGGGTGTGGTTTCTAGGTGAGAAGGGGTTACCGAGTGAGCTCCCCAAAACAGCGAGTGGGAAGGTTATGAAGCATATTCTGAGGAAGTGGAGTAAAGATTTGGCTGCACAGGACATTGGTCGCGTGCCAAGAGCATGAAGAGTGTATATTCTCGCCTTAGCAATAGCAGATGACAAAATCACGCAGTAAGGTACAGATCACGTGCTCGTGGGGATTTGAGACAAAAGTCAAAAGTGGGGAGACCAGATTTTACAAACCCGTCGCATCTCATCCCCGCTCTTGAGCAAACCTATCTCTCTGCCATGTCTAAGCGCATCATTATATACACGGCAGAGGACGTACAAAAGCACAATACAGCTGCTAGCTGCTGGGTCTCTCGTAATGGAAAAGTTTACAATGTCACGGAGTTTTTGCCAGACCATCCAGGAGGCGACGATATGCTTCTTTCCCGCGCGGGGCAGGATGTGACCCTTACCATGACGGACGAAACGGAACATGACCATTCAGATTCAGCTTATGAAATGCTCGACGAGTACATTATTGGCAGACTTGGGACTGAAAGTACCACTGTAGATGACGGTAAGACATATTCGTCGTTATCGTGAAGAAAGGGTTCCTTTATTATGTGTGCACCTATAGACTGGGAGGCAACGGATGATTTCCGTCCTGATGACACTGACGAGGCAAAGGACTTCGAAAAAAATCAGTTCCTGGATTTACGAAAGCCGTTATTAAAACAGGTGTGGGAGGCGAATTGGAGGTACCTCTATACTTTCTTCTTCATTTGCTTATGTTCACAAGAATACAGTAAATCGTATTATCTGCAACAAGTCCATCAGCCACGCCATCTTCCAGAGCCAGCGCGTTTTTTCGCAGCTGATATCCTCGAGGCATGTGTCCATTGCGTCAACATGACTAGCGTTCTTACTCCTTTCCTAGTACAATACCAGGACGGTCTGGTACGTTGTGCCTATGTTCTGGGGTCCGATTACTGCGTATCTCTTCCTCCGCTCGGTCTTGCAATGGTCCGGGGCACTTCCTTTATTCACATTGCAACCTGCTCTTCCTCTTCGCGCTCTTTTCCTAATCCCTACAAGCAACTATATTAAAACTCTACTATGCTTCTTCACCGGCAATCTAATTTGGACACTTTTGGAGTACTTCTTCCATCGCTTCATATTCCATATTGATCATCTGCTGCCTGACACGCCTGCTTTTCTTACGTTGCACTTCTTGATTCACGGGGTACATCACTACCTACCAATGGATCGGTATGCCTATCATATTTTCGGCGAACCTCATCGTACTGACTGCCATAGTTTGAGACTTGTAATGCCACCTGTAATGTTCTTCACCCTCCAGGCTCCGTTTACTCGCCTCGCCCATGCCCTATTTCCTCCTCCGGTAGCCAATGGCATTATTTCTGGCGCCTTCGCATTTTGTAAGCCATTGACGTATGACATATCTCCCAAACTAAAGCGGTTTACAGATATATTGTACGACTGCATGCATTATGCGTAAGTGTTGGCTTAAGTCATGTTGACTTGTCGCCGACGTGTTTTAGTTTGCACCACACGAAGCTTCCCGCATACGTACGCGAACAGAAGAAATATCACCTCGCCCACCACTACAAGAACTTCGATCTAGGATTCGGTGTTACGAGTACGATTTTCTGTGTTACGTCCTTTCATTTACTTATGAGATATTTTCTAGGCAAAATATGGGATGTTGTCTTCAACACCGTGTTGCCTGTTTGAAGGCACAGCTACATGACAATGGGAACATGTTCTTTGGGCGCTTGCTAGTTACCAGAAGCTTAGACTTATTATTGCACCTTCCTTGATACCTACTGTACCTACCTCCTCTGTGCTCGACGTGTGGCCTCAATACATCTTAATTAATACCCTGTTTACCCATGATTTGGAATTGCGAATGAAATTTGAACAATGACTCAATACTTTTGTCTGCTACACACCTGTTACGCGTGAATCCTCCAGATTTCGTACTAACACTCTGCACTTCTTTAAGCTGAGATAAATAACTCAGACGTCATCAAAGAGATAACGACTCTTACTTATGCCTCAACTGAATATTGACATCGACGAGGCGACCCTCCTGAAGGCATACGGGATCTCAAGCCTACGGCCCTCGTAAGGAAGCTCTTTCCGTTTGCCAGGCGGTACTGACTTAAGAAACCAGTAAATGGGAAGATATCGACCATGAGCTAGAAGACTCGGTAGCGGGGGCTTTATTGAGGACGCACGGAGATGGAGAGGGCGATCCTTTGGGCATCGGTGGTTATGTGAAGTGCGCAGCAATTCGAGAATCCCGAAACTCTTCTAACGATAGTTGCGTAGTGTGAAAGAAATGGACATGGAGCAAAGTAGGTTTCCCCTACCAAGCCGTAGTGGATACCATGATCTGTTGCACAAACTAGAGGCGGCTGTTCTTATAACATCCAAGTCATTCGACCCCAAGGCTTTTCTGTCCGCTGTACACCCAAATGCGACATATCAAGACCTTGCGCAAGGCATTGCACATCTGGAGGCGGGTATTGACGCCCGTTCTGAGGCTATTCGAGTGTTGGTTGAAGAAAATTTCGATCGGTTTGTTGCAGTGAAAGCTGCGAACGATGGTGTGTTATTAGGTATCACAAAACTATAAAGGATTTATACGCTTGTCTCATCTAGCCTTGTACGCGGAAATGAAGGAAGGGTTGCTTTCACCCGAAATGGACTACGCATCCAGGCCATTGCGAGATCAACTGAAACGTTTGTGCAGGTCTTGCTCTATTTTTCTTGGCTAACCGCTACGTTTCAGAGGCTGCTATAAAGGCAAACCAAGTGTTTCTACCTGTTCTCGAGAATGCATCCAAAGCCCAGAGGCTGAGGACGACACTTGGCGTGTTCGAAAGATCTAAATTCTTCTTCAACCTTCCGAACTTGATAATCGAGTCTGTTGAGGCGGTGAATATCTCTTGTTGTCTGTGTTGACCATAGTCTGAATACATGAAAACTAGGGCCGATACGACATCGCCATAAGAGATTATAAGAAAGGAAAGTTGCTCCTCGAATCCCGCTCAGGACAGTTACTTCCTTCAAGTACGCCTAAGGAAGGGCAAGGCTCCAACTCTGGAGAACAACAATACCAGCGTATCCTTGAGAAAGTTTGGGGCAGCGTAGAAAAGGCTATGGGGGAGATGACAACTGTTTTGCAGACTCATTTGCAAGATCCTACGCGCTCTTTGGAAGACCAGGAAAAAACTATCGAGTATGTGAAGCTTTTTTTAGGTATCTGAGGTGCTGACCGCACTTTCAGAGTACTCCTTGACTTGCAAACCGGGGATGATCCAATATGGGGCTATTTTGATAGCCAACACAAGCACATTCTGGGCGAAATGAACAAAGTATATCATTCTGCGACAGCTTCAATACAATGCATGTTTTTTCTAGCGATCCCGGAACGATTCCTGAATTGTTTGCAGCACTCGTAGGGAAGACATCTTTGGAAAAAGAACCTGGAAGTTCAACCTCACATATTGCCATGCAACTCCAGTCCTCCGTGACAGCACTTGAGTCGAAGCAACCAGATATCGTCATTGGTGAGGATTCGGTGGTTAATCGTAACAATGCAATGCACTGACCTCCTCTGGGCAGCGCGATCGCCATCAGAACCTGTATGGCAAGCTATTCTCGACATGTTGAAGAAGGTTTCAGAAACCATGCTGTCATCTCTTCCCAATTTCTGCAAAATTTCGAAAAATTTCATGGACGGCAAGTACAAAAAAGTAATAGACATTTAGCTCTTGTACATATAACTGACCTTTGCTGAGAAGTCTCAACCATCCGGGTCTGGAAGCCGACGCAGTCCCACACAAAGTCGTACTATGGCTTTAGACATTGTCAAGCTTTACATCGCCCTCATTTCAGAATTCTTTACCCTTTCTGACATGGCTGTTACATCACCAACATTGAATAGCATATCCCCTACTCACCTTCCTCAGGACAGTCACTCACTATCGACGGCTCATTATTTGACAAAAATTCTTGGCGAACTTCAGGATACAATAAACGAACTAAATGCGCTCGAGATTTCCTCTGAGGTTTCGTCAAGCTTGAAGAGTTTTCTGGACAGTGCCAGGTGGAAATTCGTTGATTTACTTGTCAACGCCTGGTTACGCGGTAGGGCTTTAGGTTAACGTGCTTCCGCCGATATCGATACCTTTTCTAGATGCGAAATTATTCTATCAATTAGAAACATGGGTGTCCAGCTCAACTGATGCATCTTCAACTCACTACCTAGATCAAATCGAACTCTTCCAACGGCACCTAACAACTGCTGCTTTTAAACTTGCAGGTGGAGTGGATATCTCTGGCTCAGCAATAAAAACAGTCAAGCAACATCCCATACCCCAAGCTTTCGTAAGCAAGATAACTAGAGCCTTCTTGGATGCGATGCGCACTTTCTTCGACGGGCTCGTTTTGTTAGCTTCAGATGAATCGCCTATTGTTGTAGGTAAAGTGCTGGTGGCGGAGGCGCCTTCAGGTCCCGCTAACCCCAACCCACTGGAGCTACTCGACCTTCGTGATGCGGTACGCCACCCTTCCAACCAATCAAACTTCTGTTTGAATGGACATCATACAGGATGCTCGAATACTCGTTGTCGTCTCAAATTTTACCTACCTTACGAATGCTCTGATCCCGAGCATGCTCAGCCAGCTCGAGACAGCCTTGGGGGTATCCCTAGCTGAGGAGAAACAGGTAACGCATATTCAACGGCGCACACCGTAGTCTAATGTCCATTAGTCTTTGTTGACCGTCGTACAAGAGCTTGACAAAACACTCTTCGATGGCTATACAAAACCCAAATCTAGAGCCGCAATGGACATCCTCCGGTCAGGCATTCTTAATAGCGAAATCGATTGGTACGAGACTCCACAACCAACAGGTGAATAATGAGTTCCTGGACGGTACTCTGTTACTAATACCTCACAGAAATCCGGCCATATATGTACGAAGCACTCATGTACTTGGTTAGTATTCATGCACAAGTCACTAGTGCGGCTGAGCCACTCTTGGACCGGATATTGAGTACACTTGTCAATGAACTGGCGGAAGAAGCCTTGCGGTGTTTCCGGCAGGTGAAACGATTTGGAATGGGCGGAATGCTACGTGTATGTGAGACTGTAACCCATGCGATTAGTGTGCTTATTAACGCCCCTTTCAAAGGCAACGCTCGAAATCGAGTTCATGCATCAGACCCTTGGTCGATATGTCACCCCATCGGCAGCGAAAACGTTGTCCGAGCTATATAATAAGATATCACAGGCCTACTCTCGGCGGCCTGGAGATGAAAATCTTCAGAGTAACCTGGATGGAGTGAAGAAGACCCTAGCAGACACACGCCGTGCAACCCTCGTTGAATTCCTGTGTTTCAAGCAAACAAAATCGAGCAGCCGAACCGGCATGAGCTCTCGTCACAAAGACAAGGACGTTAACCGCAATGTGAAGTGGGCGAAATAGAAGCAGAATTCATAACAGGAGCATTGACAACATGATAGCTAAATTACCCATCTTTTTCTAGCTTCACGCTTCATTTCACACTAATACATTTGTAGGTTACAAGGTTATGCTTCTTCGCTAACACTGTAACCAGAAGGGTCTACTGCCGGCAATAAAATCTAGCGATACGATACGTGTGGTTGATGTTTATTGGCTAATATGCCATTAGATCTACGAGAATGGTGACAATTCCAAGTACTGGGAAGACGTCAGGCCAACATTCAGACTTGCAAACGGTGGCAACACACCGATTTCAATAGCGATGAGAGCAATCACAATCCGCTCTAGCCGTTCCGAATGTTTGCTCGAAACTGTCTCTTTCAGAAGTTGCAGCATATCCTGAAGAACCTATACAATAGGTGTTGAGTAGTCGTGCATGGCAAATCAAATAATGTAGTACCTCGACCCGAGTATTGAGTAAATCGGTTCTCTGAGCAATTTCTAGATAACTCCGGGCCGCTTCATACAATGGTTGCAAGTCTGGAAAGCTCTATAAGCCGATTAAGCTCGTATCAATCCCCTTAATATCACCAAACAAACCCAGAAGACCTCCTACAGTACACCAAGTCAGCCGTCAGCAAATCGTGTCAATCGCTAGCGGCGCACCGGAGAGTCTAACACGGAGCCCACAGAATTGATGTTGGTTCTAAGTAAGAAAAGTCGACCGATGTTTTGCATAATCTCTGCACATATTTGTAGGATCAAGGAAAATCGCTTGATCCCTTTTAAGCAACACACCTTTATGAGGCATTCCAATCTTCCCTGTCTCGCTTATGACTTC
>CEMU01568671.1:59071-72119 GCA_900068965.1 Calocybe gambosa
ACTTACAAGCGATATTTTGACAGATTGTGATAGCGCATGAGACAATGAGAGCTTTGTCCTGAAATGTGAATGGCTATTATCAGGCGTTATATACCGTATGATAAATAGATCAACATACATGTAACCCGAACCTTTCCGCAGGGTAATCACATCATTGTAAATTCTATAGTAAATATAATGAATTGAGTCAATGAGGCAAGGGAAGTAGCCTACCGACTATAATTGGCATAGTAATAGTTCAAATCTTCCATTTCAATGTCTTCTGGTGCTAGACTCTTGTCAGCATGAATGAACGCAATATATCGCAGTACGTACCAAGCTTGTCCACTTCGAATCGCTTTCTACAAGAGATCAGAATCTTACTGGATTTACCTAGAAGTTTGGGCCCACATCGACGACAAGAACCGTTTTTCCTGAGCTTCTGTCATGCCCCAGATCACAACCGTTCCGTATTCAAATAGGAATATCTCGGCATCGGTCGTAGTTGTATCAAATTTACTCTTTTTTGTCTTAGGGGGTTGTTCTTGCTGGTCGACTGGCCTGAGCTCGGCGATGCCTAGAAGATCGCCGGTTGCATTACCAGAATTGATGGTCACATTGTTTGCGAAGGATGAAAGTTCATATAGATATGGCGTGTATATGACTTCGTCAATTAATTTTGCATTCGTGTGGTAAGCTGCCCTCCGCGCGTTGAAGAACTTCATGAGGTCGTCCATGCGATATGAACTACAAAAATACAGTCGTCTGGACTACCTGAAAGTAAGAAACGTACCCCGCAGTCGCATACGCAGTCACTCGAGGTAACAGTTTGGCCTTCTTCTTCGTGAGCCGCAAGGCATCTCGTCGCGCAGTCCCAGCAGGGATTAAAGAAATTTGGTTATAGGCCTTGCTTATCAATAGTAGATATAGCTCGCAGGTAGGCAAAAATACATACCTCAATCTCTTCCAATTCGTCACTGTCCTCGTCCAAGTCTTCTTCGTCGCTATCTCTCCCTGCGCCAGTGATCTCCTCCAATATGCGTTCCTTTAGTGATTCTCTCTGCAGTGTGGGAATTTCAGGTTGTTCTGGAAGAACCTTCAACTTCCCTGCAGCTTTCGTAGTCCTATTTGGCCCACGAGGTTTAGGCTCTGAAGGATTTCCCGATGCTCTCGACATTGTCCAATATGTCTGGAGGAAGTTGGTATAGCTCACGTGATCAATTTAAATAGTACTGGCAAGACGCCGATCGACGACTTGAGCGTAGTAATCTCAATTGACCAAGACTGGCTTAGCCTTGACGATAATTGATAAGAGATAAAATCGATTAAAGCCGGACCGAACGTCAGTCGTTTCTGCCACCTACCAACCCTTTAGCTCCCTAAAATCAGAAGGCCTCAGCTCATGTGTAAAATTTGCTATACGTAATTCGCCAAAAGGACGTCACGTATACCTTTGGGCAGAAGGCTTTAACCGACCCTCTTGTTCTGCATGTCAGTGGCGTGCTTCTTTGTTGGCAGTGCATGTGGATGAAGCGCCATGTTGAGCAGACACAAGTTCAGTAGTTTCTGTGGAGATGATGTTGTGTGTCACAGTTTCCGCCACAAGGCCCCAATCCCTGTGTTCGTCACCCGCCGCTTAACACATCTCACAGATTCGTGGAACACGAACGCTCGTCACCTAATAGACCCTACTATTCGAACCAACTCCTTCACAGAAATACTCCCTAGTCAATGGGAACCGGCGCCACTCGAATCCTACTCGAATACTGGTAGTAAATCCGGTGACGTGTGAACATGATGATTCCAATGGAGAGACATGTGGGAGCCTCACGGCATTTTTCACCCAACGTAGTATGTGATCAAGAGGCAACTGGACTTCGCCGATGATAGGTTTATAATTTACCGTGCACACACATCTATCTCTGTTCCTGCATAAGTATTCTCGGTTGAGATATACCCAGCCAACATCGGGCACTGGTACAGTCTTACTTGAACGAAGGCAACCCCAAAAACATGGGCCGGTGCCGGAGTAACGGGCGACCATCAAAGCCAGCCAAACTACGGGTTCATTGCGAAAGATTATCAAGATGGTTTCACAAAGTTCTGGTGGTATTACTACAGGGACACAGATTGTTGAAGTTGACATGCGCGAGAAAAAAGCGTTTCTAGATAGGGAGCCGCCGGGAGCAATTTGAGATTATCAAACTGTTAACATAGTCGTACAAAAGGTGCTGACGACGGCGTTCCGGCCGAGCCATTGCCGTGGGTTAGGTGAACTCGAATGGGGTTCCCAAGCTGTGTTAAAAGCTTGAGCTAGCCTGAGAATACATGACTGTTTTGAAGCACTGAGAGCCGTGTAAGCAGAGCTTCTGGAATAGAAGTATATTCGAGTAAAATTTATTGGGGCAAGAAATTACGTAATATATATGTGTGGAGGCAAACCGAGCAGATGAAGGAGAAGAAAAGGGATACGAAAAACGGCTAAAATGGATCTATCAAATAGTCGACTTAGTTCACCCTCATTTTTTCGTTGCATCTAGCATTTTTCCTTGTCTACTTGGGTGTACAACGGAAGCAAAACTATAATGACCTGGTGGGAGGCCATGACGGCGTTTGTGTTGTCCCTATCACTTGTGAAGAAAACCGTCTTAATAGCTGCTCATCAACCGGGTCACGTCTAGTACCCGATGTATTCTGCAGATATTCTAATGGGACCAATTTTGAATCTGTGTTTATCGGAGAAAGAGACTGGGGGTATGGGGAATCGGAAGATGGAGATGAATCACGGGAGAAACTTGTTGGGCGCTCCTCGCCATGAGTGGTAGCATCTCGCTGTGTCTGCACCTTTTTGTTGGAATTTCGATGATCGCGGCGCGTCTTTCCAGTCCGAGCACTTTTAAAAAGACCATCTGGAACGAAGATATCCCCAACGCCTTTTACCTCGTCGACAGTCGCCAATTGGTCGAGGTGTTGTTGACTAAAGTAGGCAGCTGTAAGGAGTCAACAAATAAATTCTCCCGCGTAACCTTGAGTATGAGCCTCACTTAGGTGCCACTTCCGGACAACACCACGAGGGCTATCATTAGGAAGTGTTACGTAGACACTATAAGTCTGTTTGATCAAGCGTTCGGCGTGTTTGGGTGTGTATCCTGGCATTTGTGGGACAGATGACTCCCGTTTCCTGATATATCGGAATTCGATGTCTGTCGTGAGGCCAACATAATCAACAAAGTCAATTGGCACGAACCGCATCATTTGAGCCCAAGGTGTTACAGGGTTAAGGAGCTCGTCGCTGAAATTCGATTCTTTTTGGTGATAAAAGAGAAATTCCTAGTCACCACATTAGCAACAAGCGGCAAAGCGACGTTAATCTGAAAGGGCGGCTTCGTACGTCCCGGACACCTACCACAGGCCGTTAGTGTATGAACGGCAGTTAAATAGGGTGTATGTATACATACGACTAGGGCCCCAGCCCATTCCATCAGTCCTTAACAGTAAATCTAAGAATTGCTATCGTGCGCCACGCATGAAGCTGAGGTGGCCTACCATCTTTCCATGCCTAGCCCAGTAGGCTCAGTATTCGCACCCCGTTCCTCCCTGTGAAAAATCGGTCAATCGTTGGACGGCAGCATATACAGGAAGGAGACCAACTGACCAGACGTAAACATTCCCTGAAACGATAGCCCTCCGTTCCTCGGCGTCAAGTCGGCGAGTGATCAGAGGTATTCGTTCTGTAGCAACACCGTAGAATACTTGAAGCGCATCGCGTACGGAGCGGATGCGCACGTTCTGCAGGGTTGGTTTTTGTAGGGATGTCATAGAGGAAGTGGCAAGGAGTGAGTATGGGGTGTGAAAGAGGTTGAGGTCCGCCATCTGTCTAAATAGGATGACGTCGAGGAGCCCAGGCGACTGAGAGGCAAACAACTGGATTGTAAATAGAAAAGATGCTATTCGAGTTTCAATATGGGTTGCGGTAGAGGTTTGTACCACATGTAAACGACCTACAAAGGAAGATATTTCAACGTAAGAAGGATGATAGAACATTCTCACGACCCGTATGTCCTTAAGGCCTTAAGTGTTGAGGAGAAGCGCCAGCGTTACGGCGACTGTCAATGATGGGTCTCATGCCATCACTGTGTGAGTAGAGGATCGTCTGTTCCTAGGGGTATCGAGATAATGAAACAAGATGATTCGCTGACTTGAATTATTTACATCAGAGGCTATCTAAGATCGGCAAAACTGTAATTGAACTATAAATTCCGATCCTTACAATACCAACCTCGAACTAGTAAAACGATCACCCGAATAATTCCTTAAATTCTTCGCTGATTGCCTGACAGCAAGCATGATGCCAACTGCACCCATACTCCTTCTCATTTCTATATAGAAACCACAAAATTTCAGTTTTGCCTTATAGGCTTGGCGTCTAAACTCGCTTGCACGATTGACTGCAAAGTCGCGATTTACTTTTACCTTACGCCATAAGAAATTATTATCATATGTTAGCTTCCACAAGCTACCTCGAGTAAATTAAAAGTGCTTCCGGCCAGTCATATGCCAACTATAACTAGGATACCCTTCTGGTAATACACGGTACCTTGATCCGGGGTAAAGATCGAGGGTTCATCACATCTGGCTTAAGGCATTCGCCTTGTTCCGCTGCCCTGATGGACGAAAATATCGAGCAACTTACCTGATTTTATCTGAATAATATACGCCACTGGCGGAATAGCTAGTATCACGCCAATAAGTTATCAAACTTGTGGTAACATCGAATAATGGTTCTGTGACACTTTCAGAATGCCTAGATGAGAACCCTCAAAATCGTTTGGGGGTGGTGCTATGATTGGAACAAGTGGATCAACAGTCATGAACGTGGCATATTACTGTGATGTTGATTTATCACAAAGGGCGAGCCAGAAACCTGTTTCTTGGTTAAGTTCTCCACACTTCAAATCTGACCCTCGCTCACCGATCCCGACGTCGGGGGAAAAATAAAGTAACTCAAACCAGTGGAGTCGATCACACAGTTGGAGGAATAGTCATCACAAGAGTCCAATCTCGACTCCATTAATATGTGAGAGCACTGATGTACGCCATCCTGTGCAAACCAACCGTGAAGAGTGCTTACAAGGGGCAGGCAGTACAAGTAACAATGATGGTAGCGTCGAGAAATTGAAGGGGGCTTCTTCCTTTGTGCCATTTTGGGTTAAAGTCCGGGACGACGCGGGGCATGCAAGCAACAACACCTAGCAGCTAGCTTTGATACCAAGTATGGTTGATCTGGCCATTTGGAATAGCAATCGGGAAAAGTTGCACTTGACCGTGAGCTTAAACAGCATGGATTATTCTGTAGACCCTTATGGGTTGAGGGTTGATCAGTTGGACGACCAATCACGAAGCTGAGAAAGGAAGAAAAGGGTCTGGATCCTTCCCATGGGGCGGCAGAAAGCCTACCGCCGCACCTTGAGGGGTAGAGTTTCAAATTGAATCACAGTTGGTCGAATAGCGAGATATTACGATAAATCTGCCAAATGACGGGTAGTGAAGTGATGGACACTACTTGTCCGCCGAGCATGATCTTACTCGACGACATGTTCTTGATTGATGGACTTCGTCAATCACCGTTTCAACTCTTCAAATATCAAAAGTCCGCACCTGATAGTGGTAGGACCACAGGTAGGTCTTCGGGGATCTCTGCGTAATGTATTTGGCGACGGAAAAGATACCGAACACATAGCCTTTTGCGTGCGGACGGGGCCGGATCGTTGAAACCTCTGATTCCCGACTGTCAAAGTTCGCAAGCATGTAATTAAATTGACTGCGTATTTCGGAAATGAGAAGTGATTTACCTTGACTCGATCAGCTGGAATATACAGCTGAGAAGAGCGCACTAGAGCCTGTAAAGGAACGGCGACATCTATGACAAGATCCTTACTCCCATCATCGTTCTCACTAGCGCCCCAGGTCGCTTCGACAATAACAAGTCCTAGGTTTGATGTCAAAACAGATCGCCAAAAGGGTCAACAGGGGTGCCCACCATCTTTAGAGGCTTCAGCGTTTTTTGATTTTTTCGCGCTGTCCTTCAGCAACCCGGTGATAACTTCCCGTTCCCTTTGCAGGCCGTTTTCATCGTCTAAGGAGTGCCTTGCTGCACGAATAAAACTGCCGAATACACAAAGGTAAGTCACTTGAACTTGCTGTGATAAAGCAACTCACTCAAGTCGGCGCTGGCGTCGACGGGGTCTTATGACAGCATGATAACCAATCAAGAAAGCCGTAGAAGGAAGTATAACAGAAAATAGCGCTATTACAGGGGAAAATTCGGTCGACAAAAGGATCGGGACTGAAACCTCGTGCCCATCATGAGCCCCTCTGTTAACAAAAATGATCAGTTCCTGCCAGGTGGATGTGTAGGTAGAACGAGCTAACTCCAGACGAAAAACAACACCTGCAGCATGTAACTCGGTAGCTGCCGTGAGAGTAGACCTTGAACTAACTGCCCATTTGCCACTGAGATTCCAACTTAGCCCGCTTATACCAAACTCTATAGACAGTTTCAACTGTAGAGCGATCTCAAAAAAATTGACCCCCCATTCGGCGACCAGTTTAGGGAAGAAAGAAACAAAAGATAACCCAACAAGTGTATGAGTGGACCCCGTCTTGAGACCAGAAGTTGAGGGGGGTCTTGAATTATCTGGACCTTTAGACAGCTCTACAGAATCTCTACCAAATATTTTTGGAAAGAGCAAGTTAAATGCGAAATGTGGTCGCCTGCTGACATCGACCTCAAATGAAGCTGTTTCTAAGCGGCGGCGGAATAACTGCCTAGACACAGAGATTTTTACGGAAGGGTCCGGAGTGTGGAGGCGGATGGGGGTCGAGATAACGGCGGAAATTGCAGTGCCCGCCTCATTGTAGGTTCCGGTGAAGCGAAACAAGTGGGGAATCAACCAAACACTGATCTGGGTGCTAATGTCAACTGCAGAGCTTAGTATAGCAGAGTTTTTTCATATTCACCTCTGACGCAAAGCGCGGAGAAAATTGATGGCGCACAGTGCCAAAAAGAGTGTTCACAAGTTTTCGATTTTCCAACGACATCTGAGCTTTCCCAGAAATATGTGTTTGCTCATCATTGATTGATCTCTGACTGTAAATGACTTGCCCATCTCTGTGGTTGACTGATGTGAGAGCTTACCTGGGCTGAGTGTCTCACACCGAATGTCAGTAAACCAACATCCTCACAACGGTTCCTCAATCGCTGAGTCCATGTGTCGTTTTGTGATCCTACATACGGACTGAACAAGGACACAGCATCAACGCCGCAGACTAAAGATCCCCGATCATGGTCCTTTCCACGTAGGGAACCAGATGCCATTTCGCCCTTGAGTTGTGCTAGAATCCTTTTTGCCTATCGTTATGTGTTTAGACCAACCCTCTGTCGTGGCAAACATACGTACCGCACTTCGAGGCATTGACCTGATTTGCGAAGATTGTACAATGCTTAAACCTCGTTCTCCTAAAGACGTTCACTCGTGAAGGCATATACAATGACAGCACAACGTTACTCCGTACCTAATACATCATAAACCTCTCTGAAATTTCCATGTCAGTTGTCAGAGGTTACAGCGTCATGCCAAGTCAATTCACCGCAGGAAAGGGTCGGAAAGTACTGTAAGTTATGGATTAATTGTGTAGTCATTGAAAGGGTTTTGACGGTAATGTACCTTCGTAGGCTTTCTGGATTTCAAGAAACTGCTTCGTTGCCGTGTTTTTAGATTCTTCGTCATGTTGTCTATCTGGATGAAATATAAGGGAAAGAGATCTATGCTTTTCGGTAATTTCACTCTGCAACGCAGTTTTAGGAAGGTTTAAGACTGAGCTGTGGGTTGGAACAGAACGTTAGACATTATACAACTCCTTCAGAAAAACCACCAACTAATAGAAGTCACTTTCCACTTCATTTACATCCATTGATAGGTCTCCATACATGCTAGCTTCAACGAGCTATTGTTCGTAGTAATCTTTAGTTCTCGCGAGGTCGTTGGTGCTTTTGTCCAACAGTGAACGAGCAAGCAAAGTCGCGTCAGCTTGGTCATCACGTGATGTAGCAGCGGATGTTTTTACACTACACTCGATGATTTTAGTCTCTGGATCTCTGTCTAAGACCACACTGTGATTGGAAACAGGCGGAAAGTTCTGGTTAGTCGAATGATCCTGACAGCCGTGGGCATATCTTCGATATTAAGCTGGGTGAAAGCGACATTCCGCATGCGCGACCATGTTGCAAGCCCTGGATAGATGTTGTTGACCTTCTATTCGACCCTCTTCAACTCACTATTGACATCCCACTGGTGATTCGGTGTCCACAATAGCTCTAGTATGATTTTCCAGGTATAGTTAATGCTAACATTCTGACTCACGGGTTATTCGGCCTTCGCCGTACCTTGGAGCTTTTATATACTTTATATAAACTTACGGCAGAGTTAAAAGAGTCAAACCGGACATTAACATTCAACTTGCTTGATTTGAACAATTTCTAAAGACTTCCATTTTCTATCTTTGTCGTGAGTTACTCGCTCTGTTGGCGAATAACACGCGACGCTATTCAAGGATAAGGACATACTAGTAGCACATGGTACAGCGATCGCAACTTTCGGTTATTCTGAATTACAGCCCACACGCTTAGTGCGACGCTGGTAGCAGATGGCTCTGTTGCTGAGGTTGATCACGCGCTCGGAATCGCCCTGGGTTTTCTAGGTGGTCACTGGCTGGGCATATCTGAAGCTGGAAATTTTAGTTTTAGAGAGCCAGTGTTTGGTAATACAAATTTATTGGAAGTATAGTTCGGTTGCAAAATCGAATTGGTTTAGAGAGCATTAATTGAGTTACAGTTTATTTCCCAGACGAAAACTTAGATAAAGTTAGAAACTTTTCAATTTAATTACCCCAAAGATTGGCAGCTGGCACCCATGTCCAAAATCTATCCATGTTTCGTAAATCTTCTGGATATCGTGATCACTGTTCTAATCTGTCAATCAATTAGTTGGACTACAAATCAGAAGGTAGGTGCGGCGACCGCACCTTCCTTAGTAAAATTGTTGCATCAGAAACTTTGTTCAGGTTCTGTTGCTGACACAACTACGTCCTCTCCCACAGCTTTCTCGTGGAGTTCCACACTTTAACAACCCCTGTTCCCATGCTGTAGTGAATTGAGGATAGGGCCCAAAACTATAGGAGCATGATCGCGGGACTTACTTGGTATTCGAGACGTCATTCAATCTGATCCACATGGCATCGGCTTTCCGAAAGGGCGTTGGTAACCCCCCTTTGCCACCATCTCCAGAAACTGACGCTGATATTGCCATAGTTCTGGTATCATCACTGGCTTTCAAGGCAGGTAGAGTTTTGCCACCGTGCAAAATGACCCATTGGGGTCTATACGTTTTCTTGATGTGGGAGAACACATGTATAACGTCCCCTACCGAGTCGATGGAACTTATTTGCAGGACGGCAGCGGAAGTTTCTATCCTCTTCTTGGCGTTGTAGGGCGAGACAGCGGAGACAAGGAGGTCTGACAACAAAGTTCGGGCTATATTGTGTTGAGCAGCTCTCGACGTTGTTTTGGCGACGTTGCTTGACGTGGGAAACTCGTAAAGACCGGCCAGAAGACCTGTTCGTGTCAAATAAAATGAAACCGGGTATCATTCAGCACAGCGGATTGTCGCATTGAAAAGCGATGTTACCTCCTTCAGGTCTTCGAATCATTAGAAACCATCTTTCCTGAGGGTCAGTCGCTGAACACCATTCAATCACATTCACAATATCCAATTCATCCCGAGGTTTCTTACGATCAACCTTCATTGGATAGATTGTAACCCCTGTTTCCCGCAATGGATGGCACAAAGTACAAGCGTCCTCGATGTCAGCAATTGGCTAATGTCAAGTTTATTGCCATGTACAATATGCAGGACCGAGATAGACTGACTGCAGCGTTATAGCTCGGTTGTGAGACCTGATATGCTCGACACCACGTCCGAAGCGGACACGTTTCGCAGCTGGGGTCACGAAGTTTGCATACTGTACTGCCGAGTTCAATAAGGGCCTGGTTGATGTCCCCCGGATGCTGCTTGTGTTCAAGAGAGAATGGTGTTATAAGGTCGTCTACATCTGGGTTCGGGGCCGAATCTTCGTCTGACGTTATTGGATAACGTATTTACGGATGGAAGGCCATACCTGGAGGTCTGACCATGGCAGAGGCCGCAGCCCATAGGATGTCGAGAGTAGCCTTGGATTTGGGGGGTGCATAAACAGCTAGGAACCGACTCATCAATCGGTGAACGTTTCCGTCTAGCTGTTGAAAAGCTACTTAATTAATCGCTTGGTCACAGTTCCAGATATTTTGACGCACCACGGGCACACTTTCTCCGTAAGCTATTGATGCTATGGCACCGGCACTATACCGACCGATTCCGGGGATTTTTGCTTCCAGGTCCTTAGCGTTATCAGGCAGCCTTCCATTGTACTCGCCAACCGCCTTTTGTGCGCCAGAAAGTAATCTGCTTGCCCGGGAATAATACCCCAGGCCTTTCCATAACGAGTTCACCTCATCAATATTTGCAGCCGCCTCGTGTTAGGGTGAGATTGCGCGCCGAAGATGTACATCAAGCTTGCTTACCAGATCACGGATAGTTGGAAATCTTCCCAAGTTTCAGATATATTTCAAGACAACAAGAAAAGTCACAAGTGATTACCTTTTCATCCACCGAGTATAGTACGGGATTACGGTGGACACTTGGGTTTGCTGAAGCATGATCTCGGACACCCATACCTATTACAAACATAAAGATATGATCTCGATAAACGGTGTCAAAAATATACCTCATACGCCCGTTGGGCGCGATCCTCGGGACTCTGGAGGGGATCATAGGGTTTCCTCCACGGCATAGCTCGAGATGTATAAACTCCCGCAAACCATCGGAGCAATGCATGTCTGATAGCTCCAGGAGACTGAATAACATGGCTAGCTGCAGCATGTGAACGGGATCCATTATCTTGAAACTGACAAGGCTCTATAGAATCGCCCGCGTTTGATTCAGTGTTTCGGGTGAGCTTTAGCCTCTTCGGTTTTCGTTCTACGCTTAGAGTGTAATCAGCTTCCTGGTCATCGGAATGGGTCCCACTGTGGCGGTTGATGCGTGTTCGACGCGAACTCATACAGCGTTTGGCTATAGGCGCTACACAGCAGCGGTTTACTCGGCGCGTGACAGTATCAACGTTCGTTTTTGAACCAAGTTGGGATCACAAAAGTACAAGAAAACGCGTGTGATCTTATGCCAGATATAGGAATGACGGCTGCCACGTGGGCGCCATGTGCGAATCTCGCGCATCTCTCCTCTGCAAACCGTCAGGCACGCCTGGACTGCCGAGTACTGCGCCTGTTATAACAACTTTATCACACAGCCCAGCGTCTTTTGACGCGTTGACGCGCGACTCTCGTTATGGCTTATGTACAAATTTTTACAACCCTTTTACTTTTGGAAGGCACATCCTCACCGTCAACCTTTCCGGCCACTCATCAATGGCTCAATTGCCTGTAGAGCTCACCAGCCGTATCGCTGAAGAGATCTACACCCTTATAATTAGCCATCTGGCTTCTTCAAGACCAACGCTCATGTTGTGTAGTACCGTTAGCAAGTCTTGGCTCAGAACTTGCCGCTACCACCTTTTTCGGGACGTTGATCTCACCCCACATTTTTTTCAATTTTTGCATTCCTCGACTCATGCTATAGAAGATTTTACGCCATATATTCGGAAAATCAACCTAGGAGGAGCCTGGATCCAAACGCGAAGAGACGAACTCGACCCTGTGGTTACATTTTTGCTGCGATTAGAAGGCCTTCAGAGCCTCTCTATTGTATCCTGGAGCTGGGATATGCTCAGAAGAGTCTTGCAAACTCTGCTTTTGAAACCGAAGATGCAACCATTCCAGAACGTCACACGACTATACCTCCGTTCCATTCAATTCCCATCCCTACATCTGCTGACCGCGTTTATCAGTGGATTCTCTAATCTAGAGTCCCTCATTTTTGACAACGTAACATTGGATTATTACGACGGGTTGTCTACGGGCACCTCAGCCAACAAACAGTATTCCAATCATTTGGCGCGCCTAAAAGAGCTACATATCATCCATTCTCCAATTGTGGGACTGTTATTGCAATGGCTCTTCAAACAAGACCAAGCAGTGGAAGAAGAGAACTCGTTCACGCCACACGTCGAAACGCTTGTTTTGCCAGAAATATTTCCGGACGAGGCGCACATTGTAGGACTTGCGCTGCGTACACTTGGATCCTCTTTGCGTCATATGGAGGTTGGATTCTCGACGCACGGTCAAAGCATTGATATTGAAAGTCAGTCACCTTGAAAAAAAATTCAAACGTGCTGAATTGCAACTGATTGATATTATGTTATCTGTTTGCTAGCCCTCATTTCCGTGGTGAACCTTTCGCACAACGTAAACCTTCGAACACTTTACATCCGTCACCTCACGCTATACCAATTTCCTTCACCCAAACGTTTATCGCTTACTATGAGCAATTCTGATGACGAGAACCGACTCGGACTTGGGGCTTCGTTACAATTTACTTGGCTTGCCCCATTCCTAGACAACATACCCCCCTCAATATCGAAGCTCGGTTTTCATGACATGTGGTTTAGCACCCGAGACCATCTCGACACAATCGACTGGCCTGCTCTAAACGACATTTTTCGTCAGCCGAAATTCAGCGGCCTCGAATCACTACAATTCCATGTGAATGGGTTTGGGGGGAGGAAAAAGGACCTCGAAGGTTGGTTACTTGCCTGTTTACCGACATTTCAAGTATCTAGAGGTAGGCCTCAAATCTCGGTACAGATAATTTAGTATTTACGACTATAACGAATGGCATCTTGTGTGATAGATAATTTGCCTTGCTTCCATTTTCCCTTGCCATAGAAGACTTCGCCACTCTATATAATCTTCATGGATCGTAAGATATTTTACAGTCTCTATCCCCATTCTTCAAGA
>CEMU01568671.1:72127-82234 GCA_900068965.1 Calocybe gambosa
AGAGGCTAGCGCGTTTGAACCTTTCCTTGCACATTAACGAACTGGTGATTATAATTCATGCCGCGAGGTTACACAAGCTTGCTGAGAATTGGCACTACTGGATCCGTTTATAAGAAATCGTGATTTCCGGGGCGCCTTTGGCCCCGAATACCCTTTGTTCATCTATTGGCATGGCCGACAAATACAAAGGAAGCTTATTAGTTGTTGTAGTAATCACGCTCAGGTGGACCATAACATGTCTACTGCGTAAGTTCAACAAGATTCTAAAATAGTCATTGTGCAGGTCCACTTGATGACGACAAGCATGCAAAAGATCAAAACGGCGAACCTCGGGTATGGTGGAGGTAATGAAATAGATTTTCTCGATTACATAAGCGACGGCCACGTCGTGACAACTTGACACGACATCGTTTTTAAAATTCACCACCACCATGTCCTCTCGCATTAGTATCGCTCGCCCTCAGCAAAATAGCTTCAACCCTGACCCTCATGGTTTATCAAACTCACGACCCTCAACAGGTTATCGTGCTGCGAACCCTGACGACCCCGTCGAGAAGTTGAAGGTTTTAAGTCAACAAGTGGAGGACAACATCGAAATCTACTCTCAACCTTTGAGACCCCATCTGCCGGCCATTGGGCGTTTTCTCATTGTAGTGACATTTTTAGAGGATGCGTTGCGTATTGTGACACAGTGGGGTGATCAAATCTGGTATTTGCAACAGTAGGAACCTGTTACTTTTGCAGGGATGGATTGAGCGGCTAACACGTGCGAACACAACCAGACACAGAAAATTCCCTTGGGGGATTTCTCATCTATTTCTCATCATCAACGTCATTGTAAGCGTTGTGCGCACGCTCAACCATACGTAACGCTAACCCACCTCTGAAGACTATGTTGACCGGTTCAGGGGCTGTTATTCTGAAGCGTTATACAGAATACGCAGTGGCGGGGTTACTCACCGTTGTGGTCATTCAAGGTTTCGGCTACGGGCTTATCTTCGACATGAATTTTTTCCTCCGGAACCTAAGCGTCATTGGTGGCCTTCTCATGGTGTTCAGTGATTCCATGGTCTCTAGAAAAACACTTTTCGCCGGACTCCCGTCAATCAGCGAAACTGATCGCAAAAAATAGTAATCTTTTCCTTTTCCACTTTCATAGCCTTGGGAACTTACATATGGATAGCTTCCTCCTTGCAGGGCGCGTCCTTTTGATCTTCCTATTCCTAGGCTTTATTCTACAAGGTTCATGGAGTATCGCTCGCGTCTTTGTCTCTATATTCGGCCTTGGCGCTTGTATCATGGTGGCCGTCGGATTCAAAGCAAAGTGGTCTGCGGCATTCCTTGTAATTGTACTAAGTATCTTTAATGTGTTTGCCAATAACTGGTGGAGTGTGCACTCGGCGCACCCCCAACGTGACTTCCTCAAGTATGTTTCAAATACTATTTCACATTTAAATAATTGACGTGGCCCCTTCAGATATGATTTCTTCCAAACACTCTGTTAGTATTGTTTTCAAAATTTATTCTATGGTCTGTCTCACCTTCTTTTTAGCTATAGTTGGTGGTCTGATTCTCTTAGTCAACATGGGACCTGGTGAGCGTTCAGCGAATCGAGATGTTTGAAATCGCTCATGTCTTGCAGGAGGTCTGTCTGTGGACGAGAAGAAGAAAACGTTCTAGGAGATTCAGAGACAAGACCAGTACTTTTATGGGTTGGTGGCATGAGAGATCACAAGCAGTCTCCCATCACATTGTTCATCCTATATAACGTGCACTATATTTATGTCTATCCGTACACAAAACTATCATACAGCATGCGGAGGTCTTGCAAAAATTATCTACTTTTATTCGGGTCGTGCACGTGACACTATCTTCATCGAAATTTTTGCAACTACTGAAAGTTGAAACCCTTCTAGCGGAATGGCCCATGACATAAAGGTTTACACTGTTAATGGAGCCACTGCCGGCTCCTCAACATCATTACCAGACTGGCTAGTTCGCAAGCGCGCTACAAAAGGGAAAGGGAAGCGTGCTAGTCGAGAACATGTTGAAGGTACTATCGAGCTCATTCAAGGCTTTGAATTTCCGGAAGCCAGCAATCGAGTAAAAGCCACGCGTGATGGCACTCATGTAATTGCTACGGGAACATATAAGCCACAAATACGGGTTTGGGACTTGAATCAACTGTCGTTGAAGTTTGAACGACACACAGATGCTGAAAACGTTGATTTTGTTGTACGTGAGTTACTTCCTGCGGGCTCACATGTATCAGGTAATATTTAAAAATCTACTCTTTAGATGTTATCGGACGATTGGACGAAGTCGATACACCTACAGAATGACCGAACGATCGAGCTACATACTCAAGGCGGGTTTCACTACCGCACGCGAATACCTCGTTTCGGCCGTTCGATTGCTTATCACTTCCCATTTTGTGATGCATATATCTCCGCTTCTGGACCCGAGGTTTACCGCCTTAGTCTTGATCAAGGACGATTCATGACACCTCTTTCATTGAAAGAACAGGACGATTCCAGCCCTATCCTTGGTGTGAATGTGATAGACATAAATCCCGCGCATCAGCTGTTGGCGTTTGGTATTGAAGGGAACGGTACAGTGCAGTTCTGGGATCCTCGCTCACGTTCGAGTGTTGGAATCCTGCAGCTACCAAAAGCTCAGCTTCTGCGAACAGGCCTGGATTCGGACAAAGGACTATCTACGACCGCCATATCATCACGGGTTGATGGCCTGTCTTATGCTATAGGGACATCGACTGGTCATACATTGCTTTACGATATCCGTACGGTTAAACCGTTCGCAACTAAGGACCAAGGATACGGATTACCAGTTAACAATGTGGTTTGGGTCGAGGGTGGGAGCCGCATGGCCGGAGACGGAATGGTCATCAGTGCCGACAAAAAGGTAATAAAGATTTGGGAGCGTCATTCGGTAAGTTTCATTTCACGGTGGATGAATTGTTGCCTGATACCCTTGAAGCCGTCCACAAACTTCGCTTCGATCACCCCGGCAAATGATTTGAACGATTTCCATCATATTCCGGGTAGTGGGCTGATCATGACTGCCAACGAGGGCATTCAGATGGCAGCCTATTACATCCCTCAGTTAGGCCCAGCTCCTCGCTGGGCTAGCTTCTTGGAGAACATCACGGAAGAAATGGAAGATCAAACAACACGCTCCGTGTACGAAGATTACAAGTTTGTTGAGAGGGCAGAACTCAGAACGTGCGTATCCTTATCAAGCGGTTGATACTTTAGACTGATCTGTCTATCAGGCTTGGGTTGGACCATCTGGTAGGAACCCCGACCCTCAAACCGTACATGCATGGCTACTTCATCGCACTGAAACTGTACGAAGCCGCTCGCCTGATTGCTAATCCGTTCGCCTATACCGAGCACCGCGAAAAAATGATTCGCGAGAAGATGGACAAAATGGCCGAGACGCGCATACGTGCAAGGAAAGAACCTGGCGTCAAGGTCAATAAAGCCTTGGCGGAGAAGGTCCTGCGAGAAGAGGAGAAAGCGAAGAAGAGGGAAGAGAAGAGGAGGCAGAAAAAGACGGAGAAAGAAGTAGCAGCTAAGGAGGTCCAGGAGGGTGCAACTAGGGATGAAAAAATGGAGAAGCCTAGCATTCTCAGCGACCCTCGGTTTACACAAGTGTTCGAGAACCCCGAATATGCGATTGACGAGAATAGTATGGAGTATGCTCTCCTGAACCCATCAGCTGTAGCTCAGAAACGGAGCGGCGCCAGGCCTAAAACTGCTGTCGAAGATGAAGAGGATGAAAGTGATAAGTTATCATCGGATGGGCTGGGAGACAATAGCAGCTCAGCAGAAGAGAATGACAGTGATAGCGATAGTAGTGACTCTGGTGGTAAGCGCACGCTATTGGACGACTGTTCTGCTCTAATCACTTTCTGCTAGCTCTCAATAAATTCGACCCACGACGCCCAGGGCAGAAGAACGCGCGCGCTGAAAAGGCGTACAACGAAACCCGCGAGCGAAATCGCGTTGCCAATCGCGTCGCCAATATCAACCTAGTACCTATGCGTGTGCAAGGAGATGGTGGTCACGCTGCCGACGCAAACGCCAGTTTTGGTCAACTTCGGGGGTCGTTAAACAAAAACAAGCAAAGGTCGCTCTCGCGCGCAGGAGCGAATTCCACTGCCGATGGTGGAATGGAGATAAGCTGGGTGCCGTCTGGTGGGGCACAAGATGCAGATGATGCCTCTATATCAGGCGGAAGGTCAGCAAAAAAGGGGAAGACCAAGCGGGCTGGCGTTGAAACATTTGGTGCTGGACTCGAGAGAGGTGGTGGGAATCAGATCCAAGATCTCAGCGAGAGGGAGAGGAAGGGTCGAACACAGAGAAGGAAAGACGTGCGTAGTGGAAGTAAAAACGCTTTCAGAAAGCTATAGCTTGACTCCTTGTTGACCGATGGTGGCGTCGTGGTTGTTCTCGTCATCGATTCGTATATTATAGCGTATGTAAAAATAACAAATCTACAGCTGTGGATTAATCACGACCTTCACCGCTTCTTTGCTATTCATCTTGTCGAGCGCTTTCTGATAGTCTTTGACACCAAAAGTATCCGTTACCTACAAAGATTGTGGGATATGAATATTGACATATCGATGAAAAGAACTTACCATGCCACGGACTCGAATTTTTCCGCTATCGAGATATTGCACAGCACGGGCGAAGCAATGAGTTTGCGCAAACGAACCGATGATCTAGAATATTTGTGAGCACACTTTGACCCGACAAATCACAGAAGAATTACGCGAATCTCATCGCCGAAAATCTTTGAAGGCGCCCAGTGTACTCGATCGCTGTCGGCGTATACTCCGTAGATCATTAGAGTCCCTCCTCTACGAACAAAATGGATGGCATCGTTGGCCACTTGCTCTGAACCTGTGGCTTCCACCTGATGACCTAAACACAGAGTTCGAAACATGACAGAAAAACATGATGCTTACCACAACATCAAAGCCATACGGATGTGCTTTTTTGAGTTCGTCCCACTGAGGTTTCGGGTTTGAGCGGTCCAACTCGACATATTCGTCGCCGCAAGCTAGTTCTTGAGCAACTCGAGTCTTGATTCCTTTATTGGCAGCAATGACCACCTTTGATGCACCGTTCATTTTTAAAAGTTGGGCGAGGACAAGACCTGCCAAGAGGTGAGCTCCAAATTCGGAAAAAAAAAGTGATATAAAACCTGTGGGCCCTGCCCCAAGAACAAGGACCTCAACACCGACCGGAGCATTAAGTTTATCGAGACCATGAATTGCGCAAGAGGTTGGCTCTACAAGCGTAGCCTCTTCGTCAGACATGTTGGTAATTTTGTAGACCTTCTTTGCTTGTCTAAATTTAAGAACTGGATAAGACAAAAGAAACGTCGAACAAAACAACACTCACGCTGCCACATACTCGGCAAATCCACCTGGGATCGTAACGCCCAGGCTATCAAAGTTCTCACACAACACAGGTTGACCACGTCTGCAAAAGAAACAATTGTCACACTATAATCCCCTAAGACAATCTGTTATAATCATGCCGGAGGGAGCCACATACAAGTACCGTTGGATCGACCACACATCGATCGCCTACAGATAGGCCCGGTTTTACTGAGGTTCCTAAAGCTTCTATGGTGCCGACGATTTCGTGTCCAGGAATAAGCTTTCAGGAAATGACTTGGTGAAGTATACCGATCAGAAAACGAGACACACAGGAAATTTCCCAATGAATTCACCCTATATTGGTGTTCAAGATCGCGCGTTACAACTTTGAGGAAGAAGAAATGACTACCAACCTCGGCCAGATGATGATCGGTTCCACAAATTCCACAACGAGATACTAAACGCAGATTGTCAAGAACCTTTCAATCGCCATAAAGGTTCCACGATGTGACCTTTGATAAGAACCTGATCGTCTGCTATCTGTGGGATCTGTGTCCTGATGATTTCAAGGTTACGAGGCTGAAACAGAAACCTGAATCAAATTGGGGTTGGGACGCGCGAAAATAATGATCAGTACCGCGTGATAACATGCTGCATCCATAGTAGCCGATGTGTCTGGAGACTGAAAGGTAGTTGAGCAATTCTGTCTTTATGTAATTTGGATTCTTTTGACAAACGGCCCCAAACGGACCGTCCCCCACAACCACAAGATGATATTTGTCTCTCAGCCTCTGCTTCTGTGAAGAGAAAGCAGAAGCTGGGAGACAATTGCATCTTGCGACATTAGCAATATTGACAGCATGTAAAGGTAAATATTCGTTAGTAACTCATGAGAGGCTTTTAATTACTAGGCGTGAGATAGAGACACTTGAGGCCAAAACTGCGCCAACTTACAGGACAGATTGAGCAGCGTCTTGTAGACCAGGGCTCGCAGCAGATGTTGATACAGTGCTATAAATGGCTAGATTTGAAGCCCCAAGTTTGAGTATTAGCATGTGAAGGGGGCGGTAGGGTATGTGGAAGACGACGCCATGATAGACGCCATGAAGCAAAGAGCATGCGTCGGTTATCTTCGGTCGATGGATTAAATGAATATGATCGGTCTTCTGCAACAACAAAAAAATTACAACCGTGTACATTGTTCAACTCGCAAATGGCTGAGCAACGCCTGGCCAAAGTCCTATCTAGATTACAGAACCTTCCTTCAATCTCCCTTCCTACCGATTATCCTAGGCCTGCAGGAACCAGCAGGGTTATCGAAGCAGCACATCTAGCACAACTTTCCGATCAAACATCTCTGAGTCTGCTTAAGCTTGCTCTCTACAATGAAAACGATGATTCAGACGAGGATGAAGACTCGATCGATGCTAGACGTCCCTCAGCTTTTCACCTCTTGCTAGCAGCATTCACTGTCTTACTACATCGGTATACTGGCGATACGGACGTTGTCATAGGCTCCTCATCTGCTATCGAAAGAGATCCATTAGTTCTTCGGTTATCTGTGGATCCGGCAGATCCATTCTGGGCCATTGTTAGACGCGTACAACAGACGGAAAAAGAGGCAGAACTCGACGCGGTCCCTTATGAAGTCTTGACTAGAGCACTCAGCAAAGGCAAAGAGGAAGGCTTTGAATCACCGCTTTTCCGTGTTCGTTTTTTCGACGAAACAGATCAACCGCCAGACAATTTTATTCGATCTACAAGCTCAACTTCAGATCTCACAATCTTCGTTACCCGTCCCCCCGTATCGACGCGTTCTGCTCTGGCACCACGGATATCTCTACGCATCTTATACAATTCCCTCCTCTTCACTTCAAATCGTATATCTTCGATAATCGATCAGCTATCCACCTTCCTACGCAAGGTTTCTTCAAATCCTCTTGCTCCAGTGGGTTCTGTCCCACTTTTGACACCTGGCCAAAGAGCTAAACTTCCCGATCCCACTGCTGATTTGTATTGGTGTGGTTGGAAAGGTGCCATCACAGACGTGTTTTCACGTAATGCCCGTCAATGGCCAGATAGACCTTGTGTTGTTCAAAGCGTCCCAGCTGTAACGCTCGATGATCCCCAGGAACGCATCACCTATACTTACAGTGACATATTGCGCGCGGCGAATGTCCTTTCACATCACCTTATCAAAGAGGGTGTCCAAAGGGAGGAAGTCGTTATGATCTACGCCCACCGCAGTGTTGATCTCGTTGTCGCGGTCATAGCCGTCCTCAAGGCTGGAGCTACCTTTTCCGTCATTGGCTAGTCCTTTTTTCATCATTTCCTGCATTGCACTAACCCGATTTGAATAGACCCGGCTTACCCAGCGTCCCGACAGATTGTTTACCTCAGAGTTGCACAGCCGCGAGGGTTGGTAGTCTTAAAAGGTGCCGGTACTATAGCTGCGCCAGTTCGCGAGTTCTTGTCTACGGAACTCAAAATCAGAGTCGAGGTCCCTGCTTTGGAAATATTACCCGGTGGTCGTATTGTTGGTGGTTCGGGAGTCGGCGATGTGGACGTTCTCAAATCTCATGCACACCTGGCTGACACAGATCCTCACGTTGTTCTCGGACCTGACAGCATAGGTACCCTCTCATTCACCAGCGGCAGCACAGGAATTCCTAAAGGCGTCAAAGGCCGGCACTTTAGCTTGACGCATTTCTTCCCTTGGATGGGTGAACGTTTCGGCTTGAGCGAAAATTCCAAATTCACAATGCTGAGCGGCATAGCACACGACCCGATTCAGCGTGATAGTGAGTGCTTGCTAGCTGTTGGTCCTAGCCCTTGAAGTTTATGTTGTTTTCCCAGTGTTCACGCCGCTATTCTTCGGTGCCCAGCTTCACGTGCCGACATCGGATGATATTGGCGTTCCAGGGCGTCTCGCTGAATGGATGGCTGCTAGTGAAGTAACCGTAACCCACCTTACGCCTGCCATGGGTCAGCTGCTATCAGCACAGGCAACCCGTCAAATTCCTTCTCTCTGCAGTGCATTTTTCGTTGGGGATGTGCTCACAAAGCGCGATTGCCTCCGCTTGCAGTCACTTGCTGCTAACGTCACGATCATCAATATGTACGGTACTACCGAAACACAACGTGCCGTGTCGTACTTTGCCATACCTCCCATCTCCCAGGATTCTACTTTCTTGGCCACACAAAAGGACATCATGCCAGCTGGTGAAGGCATGATCGACGTCCAACTACTCGTCGTGAACAGGAACGACAGAAATATCCCTTGTGCCGTTGGTGAAGTCGGCGAAATCTATGTGCGATCTGGTGGTTTGGCGGAAGGATATCTAGATATTGAAGCCACGACTGAGAAATTTGTCAATAATTGGTTTTGCGCCGATGCACCGCCCAGGAAGGACACAATTTTGCATCCGGCCCATGGTCTGGCTGGCCCTGAAGCACGTCACTGGAAAGGGATTAGAGATCGCATGTACCGCTCGGGCGATCTTGGTCGTTATTTGCCTGATGGTATCGTGGAGTGTACAGGGCGTTCGGATGATCAGGTTAAAATCAGAGGCTTCAGGATTGAACTCGGGGAGATTGATACGCATTTGAGTCAACATCCACTTGTTAGAGAAAACGTAACGTTGGTACGGAGGGACAAGGATGAGGAGAAAATTCTTATAAGCTATTTCGTGCCATTGGATGCGCCAGACCTTGACGCGTATGCGAGTGACATACCCGAAGTTGAAGGAGATAAAGGGCTAGTTGGAGGTATCCGCAAGTACAGGCGGCTCATCAAGGATATCAGGGAACACTTGAAAACTAAACTCCCAAGTTACAGTGTCCCATCGTGTAAGTACCACTTGGCCTCAATCGTTTGTGAGGGGCATCCCTGATCTTAGTTGCTAGTGATTGTTCCATTAAAACGCATGCCATTGAACCCAAATGGCAAAATTGATAAGCCTGCCTTACCTTTCCCCGATACCGTTCACGCGGCAACAACTGTACCTTCTACTGACAAGGGTCATTCAACGGAAGACACGATGCGTGCCATCTGGGCAAACATATTGCCGAACGCTCCCCAGCCTATTCCCTCTGACGAGAGCTTCTTTGATCTAGGCGGTCACTCCATTCTTGCTACACGACTAATTTTTGAAGTTCGGAAGGTTTTCCTTGTTAATGCTCCCCTGGGATTGATTTTTGACGAACCGACTATCGAGGGTCTCGTTCGTGCTGTGGACGCTCTGCGTAACGCTGATTTTGGTCTGGATACAAATCGCGTGCCGAACGGGCTTGATTCTCAAAATGCGAAGAAGGCTGCGGCTCCGCTGGAGTACGGACAAGACTATCTCAGCCTGGTTCCACAACTTCAGGCATCATACGCCTCACCTCCGCCCGAATTTTTCGAAAATCCGATCACAGTCTTTCTTACTGGCGCTACTGGTTTCCTGGGAGCCTTCATTCTGCGAGACCTTCTTTCTAGGACGAATAGGGTGCGGAAGGTAATCAGCCTTGTTCGTGCTTCGTCTTCGGACCAGGCGTTGGCTCGCTTGAAGGAGAACTGTATAGACCGTGGAATATGGGACGAGCAATGGGTATCCTCTGGAAGATTACAAGTTGTTACTGGGGACCTCGGCCAAAACTTGTTCGGGATCGAACAGAAAACATGGGATAGGATAGCAGCTGAGGCGGAC
>CEMU01568683.1:628-11803 GCA_900068965.1 Calocybe gambosa
GACTCTCAGCTTATCTGCTTTCTTTTTCTTGAAAAGGATCAATCGCTCACTGACCAGCACATCCGAATTATCTGTTTTTTGTCCTTTTCTTTTTAGGGCATCCGACCGATCATTGAATTTTCTTGGTGGTTAGCAAGCACCACCGTTCAATGCCGCTGGTTTCCGGCACCTTCGGTGTATGGCTCGCTGCCAGCCACAGACGACTGGAAATTCTTTCCATGAATAAGCCCGCAAGGCCAATTTCATTCACCATTTGTATAACGATCGTTCCGGAAATTTCGTAAGAAACTGAGGTCCTCGTTGATCACAGAGACATCTGAGACATTGGAAAACATATAAAATGCGTTAGGGGGTTCGAAAAAAGGTCAGCCGAACCTCACCCAATTAGCAACACTCCCCCCCCCGCCAGCACTAAAGAAATGTACCCTCCAGCCCCAAAACCTGCCACCAAACTCGGCGTCTACAGGCGTTTATCGTCGAATGCGGGCGTTCATGTTTCCCCTCTCCAACTCGGCGCCATGAGTGTCGGTGAAAACAAGTGGGACCAGTTTTTCGGGAAAACCGACAAAGAGTCCAGTTACAAGCTACTCGATACGTACTTTAACTCTGGTGGAAATTTCATCGACACGTCGAGCAACTAGTATGTTTCAAAACTTGCTCGTAAATTACTGACGCTAAAATGCACATCAAAACAGCCAGGAAGGAAGTTCCGAGGAGTGCATCGGCGAATGGGCTGAAGAACGTGGGATTCGTGATCAATTATTCATTGCCACCAAGGTATGAAAGGTGATTGAGTACCATTATATAAATATCTAACCCCAATCCAGTATTCGACCATCAGCCGCGATGGCAGTCCCATCAAGCAGAGGGTTCTATACTCTGGCAATAGCGCCAAGAGTTTGCGCCTTTCTTTCGAGATATCTTTGAAGAGGTTGCGCACAAATTACATCGACCTTTTCTATCTCCATTGGTGGGATTATGAGACTAGCGTTGAAGAGGTTATGCACGCCTTGCATCATCTCGTCGCAGCCGGAAAAGTACTCTATCTTGTGAGTTCTGTCTTGTNNNNTTGTTTTTTATATACATCTTCGTTAACGTTCACCTCAGGGAATATCTGACGCTCCTGCCTGGGTCGTCACCAAGGCCAATCAATACGCCAGAGATCATGGGCTGACTCCATTTTCTGTCTACCAAGGCAAATGGAGCGTGTTAGCTCGTGACTTTGAACGCGAGATTATCCCTATGGCGCGTTCTGAAGGTATCCAAGTTTTTTTCCATTGGCCCCATCCATCCACTGACATGTTTGAATAGGATTGGCGCTTGCACCCTGGGGAGCGCTTGGGTCCGGCAAGCTTATGACGGATGCTGAAGAGGAAGCCAAAGGCAAGAGAGGTGACACCCGCGGAGTTTACGGCGACAATTGGAAACGTACTGAACACGAGAGAAACGTGAGTGCTGCTCTCGAGAAAGTCGCAAAAGAGGTTGGCTCGAAGCATATCACGGCTGGCAAGTGTTATAAGCTCTATGTCTTTCGGCCCTGTGCTTACAGGAGAGGTTTGGAATAGTGGCCCTCGCTTACCTCCTCCAAAAATTACCATATGTGTTCCCTATCGTCGGCGGGCGTAAACCTGAACAACTGCTGGCGAACCTTGAAGCACTGAATATTACGCTTACTGAGGGACAAATCCAGTGCATCGAATCTGCAAGTCCGATAGACCTTGGCTTCCCTACCGATTTCATTGTGAGTCCATCTTCCCGTCGCGCTTGTATGAGTTACAAATGTGCTATCAGGGTAACGGATCGGCCCACATCTTCCTCGCCAACACGGCGGGTCGTCTGAAGAAACCCTTGTTACTCCAGGCTCACAGACCAGAGAAGACGGATGATGAGGAAGTCCAGCAATAAATAGAGTAACACACATGTATTTCATAAAGAATTATTTTCTTCTTAGTAGGCAGGAATTTGCTGTTTATGTTTGGATTTTAATAAGAGTCTATAGTGAGAAAGAACGTCCGCTACTCAGAACTTGTTCATTCGTACCTTGGCTCTAGCACAACAGGACACTTGCAGTAAATTGGAATTAGATCGTGTAGTGAACGGGTGCATTGCCCAAAGCGGCATCACACACCAATCACAGCCACACCGTGACAGGATATATATCGTTGATGCTTCTATCTGTTCTCAGGGTTGCTACTCACAACGAATACGAGTGCCAAAGCGCTGCAAGGTCAGCTTCGATAATCCCTATTCCGATGAGGTCTTTGGCACGTATTTTGCAAAAGCGTGTTGATTAGATGGTGAGTTGGGGTCAACTCTTGTGGCGTCCGGGGGATGTCAGGTTCAAATTCCACACTTGGTTACGAACGTAGCTGTCAGATACAAGGCCATCATATCACGCATCCGTCTCCCCGCCTCTGTGCTTTGATGCCGCATGTCAGTCCTTCTTTTCCTTTCTGGTATCGAGAGCGTCTATATGTCACCACAGCTACCAAATAACCTCAACTATGAGGCTGTTACACTACGCGCTTTTAAACTGGGGTCCTTATATCTATCGTTCCTCCCAAGAACTTCGTCTCGCGAGACTTCATTTATTCTATGACTCGCAGAAGACCACAGAAGAAAGCTACCGTCTCAACGTCATATCTTCGTTTGCTGACAGATGCCTTTGAGCGCTCATCTGACGCTGGTCAAGCGCTTTCGCAAATGGATGAATTGGTGCAAAAAGAGCATCAGGAATTCACAGAGCTACTCAAGAGGCTTGAAGGACAAGAGCATTCTTCAGCCAGTGGAGATCGCCCCACAAAGAAAGGGAAGCTGAGAATAGATACAAGTCGAAGACATTCTTCAGGTGTGCCGTCTTCTTTTCAGCTCATTGTTCTCATATCGTTGAATACAAATATATATATATAGATCATAATAGTCAACAGTTTAACAACGTTGTCAGTGGTGTAGCAACCACACTGAAGCCCTCCAGCAGGGAAGCGACTTGGCTGGGCATTTCTGCCGAGTTGGATACTCCAACGGTCACCGCGGTAATGAGTCACGTATACGGCCCCCATCCCTGCCAGCACCCGATCTGCAACAAGATACGACGGTGTGAATCCCACAGAATTATCAAAGCCCTCGAATTGGTAAAATTGTTTCTAAATAATCTCGAGTACCGTCTGACCATACGTCAAACAGTATCCCAAGACTCAGCCCAACAAGGAGCCTGAAAAGGCCCTTGTCCGAGCGGCATACAAGAAGCCCTCCCTTCATCCGTCAGAACTTTTACTCACAGATGTGCAGATGGATCAACGTTATCCGGTCACATCCGGAGCTTTCGGGGATATTTACAAGGGGTATGTTCAAGGACGCGCAGTTTGCCTGAAAGTCCTAAGGAAAACTGCGTCTAATGATAATCCCGTCCGAAGGTATTGTCTGCTGCCATTAGGCTGAGATCATTCAGTAGATCTGAACGTTGCCATTGCTTAGACTCTCCCGAGAAGTCAGCATCTGGAGTCAGCTATCTCATACAAATGTTCTCCCGTTCTATGGCATCTCGAGGTTGAACGACTCACGTGTTGCACTGGTCTCACCCTGGATGGATCGTGGAAATATAATCGAGTACCTCAAGGCTCAACCTGACGTAGACCGTCTTCTTATGGTAATTGTCGTCCCCCAAGTTTTGGTTCTCCCATCTCACACTTGATTAGGTCTTAGATGTGGCATCGGGGCTGAGCTATCTTCATAGCAATCAAATTGTTCATGGGGACCTAAAAGGGGTTGGCACTCATATTAGTTCACCCTCGCCATCTTTAACAAACTCGCTGGCAGGAAAACATTTTGGTAACAGGTTCTGCTCGGGCATGCCTGGCTGATTTTGGCCTCTCCTTCAAAGTTAATACTGCCATCTCTACGGCTTCTTCTTTACAACGAGATGGTCCAACTAGGTGGATGGCACCAGAATTGATGGATGTCGGTGAGGCTCAGGTCTCCAAAACGGAAGCCAGTGATATCTATGCGCTTGCAATGTCATCTCTCGAGGTAAAAATACGATTTCTAGCTCGATTCGAGTAACTTATTCTGCCCGATCTATCAGATTTTCACCGGTAGCAAGCCTTTCTGTGAAATCGCGAATGATGCTCATGTGGTCATCACGGTCGTGAAAGGCGGACGTCCCCAACGTCCCGGTCCCGGGGTTTGCAAAGAGCGTCGTTTGACTGATGACGTTTGGGGTCTTCTAGAAACATGTTGGAGGCACAAGGCACCAGAGCGGTTGACAGCGGCTGAGGTATGCGAGCAGCTTTCTAGATTAATGGATGGTAGACCGGATGTGGGATGGAAAGGGCATCTTCACGCGCATCTACCTTCCGAAGGCTTCAATCATCCTGGAAGCAACCCGACGAAGACTATAGATACTCTACACGCCTTTGAGGCTGTTGTTCAGCAATTGCTTTCCCAAGATATAAATGCTTCTTCCGACGATCATACACAGGGCGAGTTCATACGATTCACGGATTCGGAACCAGTTTCTTCTCCAATTGAAATTTCTTATCCGGATGCGCGATGGTCGAGGCCCAATTCTCGTATGCCATCTTTGGATACGACACCTTCAAGAAAGAATAGTATGGAGATACCCAGTCCCCAGGCTGGTGGCGAGGACGACGTCCTTGCCATCGATGATGCCAAAACACCAACTGCTACCAACACAGCCGGTGGCAGCGACGGCGTGCGGGAGAAGTGGCACTTGGAGGTCAAAACTAAACTCTCTGTGGTCTTCCAAGATGTGCAACAGTACAAACAAGTTCTTCATTCTCCGCGTTCATTAGAGCAGAAGCAAGAATTGCTCGATTTGCTTCAGACGGTACGCACTGTTGTAAATACAAATTCGACGCATCCTCAGAGTTTATCTTCAGTTGCTTGACGATCCTCAGCTGGACGCTCATCTGAGGCATAACCTTGTCGTTGCCATACAGCGATTTTGCAAGTCTTCTAACATTTACCCAAAGTGCTTCTGCCTTGGTGAAGGAGTTATCACCCTCTTGGGCGATCCAAATCGTCCAGCGGATGCAGGTAGCTTTGCCGATATCTTCAAGGGCAAATTCCAGGATCACTATGTCTGCTTGAAGTTTGTCAGACTCTATCAGGAATCCAGAGTCGAGTATGCTCTCAAGGTATGTCCTGTTCAAACAGGTTGGAGCAAGCAGCTAAACTATGTTCCAGAGGTTCTACTCAGAGGCCATTCTTTGGGGGCAACTCTCTCACCCAAATTTACTTCCTTTTTATGGCGTGTATAATTATCAGTCACGTCTCTGTCTAGTCTCTCCGTGGGCGAAGAACGGAGACATCTCCACTTATCTGGAGCGAAATCCACGTGTCAACCGTATTCTTCTGGTATGATCGTTTGTTGTAGAATTGGGGTCGTATTGAGTCTCTTGTCAGGCCCGTGATATCGCTATTGGACTTGCATACCTTCATGAAAAAGACATCATTCATGGAGATGTCAAAGGGGTCAGACTTCCAATGTACATAATCCATATAATTGGGGTTCATGTGTTTCCTTCTAGCCAAATGTGCTTGTAAGCGACTGTGGGAGGGCCTGTGTAGCTGACTTTGGCCTTTCGTCCGTGACAGATACCAAGATTCTGACATGGACTTCGAATTCCTCAGCGGCCTCGAAGGGAGGTTCGATACGGTGGCAAGCCCCAGAGCTCTACGGGGTAGATCATGATGATGTGGTTTACAACAGCAAATATAGCGATATTTATGCATGGGCATGTGTGTGCTACGAGGTAGCTAATCATCTGTTGATGGTATTCGCCCACCTCATCAGAGCATACTCTAGATATTCATTGGCCAAGTCCCATTTTATGAATTCAAGCGCGATGCAACAGTGATATTGCATGTCGGACGCGGGCAGCACCCGAAACGACCAGACGAATCGAGTCCTTCATGGAAAGAATGGGGCTTGACGGAAACTATCTGGTGTTTGATGCAGAGATGCTGGGCAGCAACTCCAGAGCAACGTCCAACAGCGGCCGAAGTTGTGACAACCCTCACGCAAGAAGCTCCTCAGGATGGTCGTCCCGACCTGGGCTGGGGAAATCTTTCTCCGGCACATTTGAAGAGGGCCTCGATAAATGATTTCTTTCCATCCCATATCGATATAGATACTTTACTGCGGGGTACTATGATGGACGAGCAAGGCGTTTAGGTTGAGTCTGGCTGATGATCTTTTTTATTACCTATTACCTATACCCAATACATGCTGTAACGAATATAACGAATCTGAGTGTGGCAGTGTGTAGTTCAGTCACGTGACAATAAGGCATGACTAAGCAACGAGTCGGCACACCTTTTTTGGAGTCAAGTTGGCTTAGCGAGTCAGCGAAACTTGTAGTCAACTATCATGGACGCCTTCGACAATTACGATTCTGCCTCTTCGTACGGGGGTATTGGCGTTGTGGACGATAACTCGTCGGTTTATACAGCGGGCACTCAAGATAATATTTCTGTTGATCTTTCAAGCCTAGCTGTTTCGGACTACCATGCCATTATTCATGGTCCCGAAGAGCCAGGCGTTTTAGACGAAGATTTTGACGCCGTTTTGGATGATTTGAAGGACGAGGGTATGGTTGATTTACCACCTCACGCCTGCAGGTTTGTTTTTACTTTGGTATGCTTTCACCTAATTTATTTCATAATAGCTATTGTGGAATTCACTCTCCTGCATCTGTGGTAAAATGCTTGATCTGCTCGAAGTGGTTCTGCAATTCTCGTGGAAATACATCTGCTTCACATATCGTCAATCACCTCGTACGCGCTAAGCATAAGGAAGTCATCCTTCATGCCGAAAGCCCCCTTGGGGAGACGACGCCAGAGTGTTATAACTGTGGTAGCAAGAACGTGTTTATGCTTGGATTTATTCCGGCCAAGAGCGATACTGTTGTTGTATTGCTCTGTCGGTATGTTACGTGCACCTATTTTCAAGACACTGAGTAATGCCAACAATTCTAGCCAACCATGCGCCGCAATTTCAAAGGACATTTCTTGGAACGCATCTTTGTGGGCTCCTCTCATTGACGACCGTTCCTTCCTTTCCTGGCTGGTGAAACCTCCTAGTGAAACTGAGCAACTGCGGTCTCGCCAAATATCCTTTAACCAGATTAATCGCCTCGAAGAGTTTTGGCGCGAAAATCCGAATGCCACTCTTGAGGACCTTGATAAACCTGGCGTTGACGACGAACCTCAGTCTGTAATCCTTCACTACGAAGACGCATATCAATATCAGAATATTTTCGGACCGCTTGTCAAGATTGAAGCCGACTACGATAAAAAGCTCAAAGAGAGTCAAACTCAAACCGATATCACTGTGCGCTGGGATGTTGGTTTGAATCAAAAGCGGATAGCGTGGTTCGTTTTACCCAAGCTGGAAAGTGGTGAGGTAAGACTTGCGGTAGGCGACGAGTTGAGATTGAGGTATTCTGGAGAGCTGCACAAGGCTTGGGAAGGGGTCGGTCATGTTCTGAAAATTCCCAATAGTGAGTAAATATGACATTCAAGTGAACGACAACTCATTTATTGTTAGATGTCTCCGACGAAATTGGTTTGGAGCTTCGCAGGGCGGAAGGCGTACCAACTGAATGCACACACGGCTTTGCGGCTGATTTTGTATGGAAATCGACAAGTTTCGATCGCATGCAGCTTGCGATGAAGACATTCGCTGTGGATGAGAAAAGCGTCAGTGGGTATATTGTAGGTCTACCTATCTATGTACCATCGGCGCTTCCAACATTTTTGTTAGTACCACAAACTTCTCGGACATGACCTCGAGCCGCAAGTTCTACGTACTCAGATGCCCAAGCGTTTTTCTGCACCTGGATTACCTGAGTTGAATCACTCACAGATGTACGCGGTCAAAAGCGTACTACAGAAGCCCATAAGCTTGATCCAAGGCCCGCCAGGAACTGGCAAGACCGTTACTTCCGCATCGATTGTGTATCATCTCGCGAAGATGAATCCCGGACAGGTCCTCGTTTGTGCACCATCCAACGTTGCAGTCGATCAACTCACGGAAAAAATTCATAATACTGGGTTGAAGGTCGTACGATTGACAGCCAAATCACGCGAAGCTTTGGACTCGAGCGTTAGCTTCCTGACGCTTCACCAGCAGGTTGCGAACAGCACAACCCACGTAGAATTGCAGAAACTCATCATGCTCAAAAATGAGCAAGGCGAGTTGAGCAGCAACGATGAAAGAAAATACAAGACACTTATCCGACAATGTGAGAAGGAGATCTTGGGTGCCGCAGATGTGATTTGCTGTACCTGTGTGGGTGCAGGCGATCCAAGGCTAAGTAAGCTGAAGTTCAGAACAGTTTTGATCGATGAAGCTACGCAAGCCGCTGAGCCTGGTATGTGTACTTCTCATTTCTGTAAGACCACCATCTTATTATTATCATCCTCAAGAATGCATGATTCCTCTCGTACTAGGATGTAAACAGGTTGTGCTTGTCGGGGACCACCAAGTATGAGCTACTTCAATGTTTGTTCTCCGCATAGCTGAGTATGATAATTACAGCAACTCGGGCCCGTTATTATGAATAAGAAGGCTGCTCGTGCCGGCCTTACACAATCCCTATTCGAACGTTTGGTGGTGCTCGGCAACAGACCCATTCGGTTGCAAGTCCAATATCGCATGCACCCATGCCTTTCCGAATTCCCCTCCAATATGTTCTATGAGGGTACTCTGCAGAACGGCGTCACTGCCCCCGAGCGACTGAGGAAGAATGTTGACTTTCCCTGGCCTGTTCCTGATACGCCTATGTTTTTCTACCAAAATCTAGGGCAGGAGGAAATCTCAAGCAGCGGAACCTCTTTTCTGAATAGGTTTGTTTGTAAACCAATCCTTGTCTATATTCTAACATTGTGTTTTTAGAACGGAGGCGTCGAACGTAGAGAAGATCGTGACCAAATTCTTCAAATCAGGCGTCGTGCCGGGTCAAATTGGTGTCGTTACACCATACGAGGGTCAACGCTCATACATCGTCAATTATATGCAATTCAATGGTTCTCTCAAGAAAGACCTCTACAAAGAAATTGAAGTCGCGAGTGTGGATGCCTTTCAAGGTCGCGAAAAGGATTACATCATTCTTAGCTGTGTCAGAAGTAATGAACACCAGGGTATTGGCTTTTTGAATGACCCGCGTCGCCTGAATGTTGCACTGAGCAGAGCGAAGTATGGTGTGGTAATATTGGGAAACCCCAAGGTGCTCAGCAAGGTATATCTTGTCTCACTTCCTCATGTCTGCTAGCTCAGTGAATTTCGAACAGCATCCACTGTGGCATTACCTTCTTACACACTACAAAGAGAAGTTGTGCCTTGTCGAAGGTCCACTGAGCAACTTACAGGCTAGCATGATTCAATTCAGTAAGCCTCGCCGTACCCTTGTGAAATCGATGGAGCAATTCCGCCGTTACGAGACGAGTGCGCGAGACTACTTGATTCCACCTCCTAGTGGTCTTATGAGCGATTGTAAGCCTTTCCGGTCCACTCTAACTGTCTAATGTGACCTTTTCTGTGTAGCTTCTCGTCGTTCAGGTACTCCCAGCCGGTTCGATGCAAGCTTCTATCGTACCCACGATGCCATGGGCTACATTCCGTCTGATGTACAGTCTCTTCGATCTCAGGCTACATATTCGTCCGGTCTACCCATGTTCAGCGCACAAGGTCCCTTTGGTGCGGGAATCCCGCGCGGAGTCAACGGTGCCAAGCGTAGTACCTACAGCTACGCCTCCTCCATTGTGTCACAAGACGCGGGCCCTAGCACTGCGGACAGTAACAGCGTCATTGGGGGCAACAGTGATAACATAAGTTATTCCCAGAGCGACCGCTTGAAACGTCGCTCGTCCTTCGGGTCCGCCTCCGTTGCAGGCACAAGCGATCTTGGGAGCTTATCCCAATACGACTACAAAAGCCAGGATGAGTCCGCGGATTTGGATGATGTGAAGTCGCAATACGCTGGTACCCAATCTGGAGTTACGGTTTTCTAGCAGGCCCTTATCATCCATCACTCCAATGACGGATACAGATCCAGCTATTGCTTGATTCCTCCTCTATGTATGCACCGGCTGTCGACGGTGCTTGTACGCACCTGCGCACGGTGCACATGAAGCGTACCTGCCTATCGAACATCCGAGCATAGACATGCACTTCCCTTCCGCTTCCATCTCGATCAACGGCCAGTGGTCCAGCTAGTACATCTACCGGAACCTGGCTATCTGTTACAACTATTGCTCATACCGCCCGGAAAACTCAGAGCTGCGGTTGCTGTTGTTTTGGACGCTTGTCAATGCCATTGTCTCCGACAACCTCCGATGAGCTCGACGCTAACCCGATAACACCATAAAGCAACATCACTACAATTTCCTCTTCCTTTTTGTCTAAATGTTTGTCCGCTTCAGCTGGGAAGGAGGTATGATGTACTGTGTACCTCTAGTCCCTACCTACTCATTAAATGTACAAGAAAAAATGTGAGCCGCTGAGTTTGATGCACAAGCACCTCCTTGTTTGAAAGCGAGACATAGTTTCTCCAATGTAGTAAATCCGAGTACATAGACTAAAAACTACCAACACTGCCAGACTCATCCGTTCACTCCTGAACGGTAATAACATAGTGATGTATGACCCATTTGGGTGGGTCTCGCGGAGAAACCATTCTGCAGCCTTAGTATCGATGGAGTCGAATCGCGGTCCTTTGGCAAAGCATGACCTCCTTCGATAATTGAACCAGTCACATTGTTGAGCCGCTGCAGCGTATTAGACAATTTCGCCAGTGAATAAAAGGAGTTAGATTCTAACAGAATCAGCAGATAATCGGAGGTCCGATTCAATCGAGACTGAGAGGGGGCGTTGATACTGGTAAAATTTCGTACTGCCTAAAAGTCTCCTTTGTTTCTCATCGACATGCGGTCCCATAAGTTATGTCAGAACAGTTGGACGTTCAGAGCCCATGAGATCATGCGACGATGGCAGATCTGTTGTCAGATCATTTGCCTTGCGGTTAAGGTTGTCACCGGCACAAACGTGGTGGCGATATTAAAGGAAAGTGATGTTGGACCTCTTTCCCCGCGAAAGAAGGGTAATAGTTGGTGAACTTTCAGTTGACATTAATGCTTCAGATTCGTATATGC
>CEMU01568683.1:21167-31601 GCA_900068965.1 Calocybe gambosa
ATAAACCCCTCATTTTGTCTTCCAATTAATTAACATGTCTTCCATAGGACATACCATTCGCACAATGGCAACGAGCATTACATCGACAACCAAAGTAGCAGACCTGCAAAAGGATATCATTAACCCTAGCTCTTCACATGGTCTCACAACAGACCATGGTGTAAAAGTTTCAGATACAGACAACTGGTACCAACATTGTATCTCTCGCTACTTCACAATAAATATGACATCCGTTGTAGGTTGAAAGTATCCGACGGTCGTCCGGGCCCTTCTCTTCTGGAGGATCAAATCGCCCGAGAGAAGATCCATCGTTTCGACCATGAGCGTATTCCTGAGCGCGTCGTACACGCGCGAGGATCAGCTGCCCATGGTCATTTCAGAGTCTTCGACGACAGAGCTTCCAAATATACATTTGCACCAGTATTGACAGATCCTTCACTCACTACTCCGGTCTTCGTCCGCTTCAGTACCGTTCAAGGTTCCCGTGGTAGTGCAGTGAGTTTTCAATTTTCAGTCCCAGCAGCGAAATTGAAAAAAAACATTCGTTAGGATACTGTACGAGATGTTCGCGGGTTTGCAACAAAGATGTATACTAAAGAAGGCAACTGGGACCTCGTTGGGAATAATATCCCGGTGTTCTTCATTCAAGATGCAATCAAGTTTCCCGATTTCGTACATGCCGTTAAGCCTGAACCTCACAATGAAGTGCCTCAGGGCCAGACGGCGCATAACAATTTTTGGGATTTTGTGGGCCTCCAGCCTGAATGTATGTCCCTATTTAGTAACCAGATGCTCTCCAATTTCACCTTCGTCTTCTCCTAGCCGCTCATATGGTTATGTGGGCGATGTCCGACAGAGGTCTGTTCATACACCATGTACATCTTGTCTTGCTCGTGTTAAACAATATATAGCAATTCCTAGGTCTTTCAGAATGATGCAGGGGTTTGGCGTGAACACCTATACACTACTCAACGCTGACGGCCAACGTCATTTTGTTAAATTCCATTGGATTCCACATCTCGGTGTTCACAGCCTCATGTGGGACGAGGCCTTGAAAATATGCGGCCAAGATCCTGGTAAGTACTCTGAATGGCAAAAGAACAATATACATATTCAATCTCTACAAACTAGATTTCCACCGCAAAGATCTCAATGAAGCTATCGAAAACGGCGCTCCACCGAAATGGACGTTTGCAATACAGACTATTGCAGAAAAGGATGAGGACAATTTTGATTTTGATATTCTTGACGCGACGAAGATCTGGCCTGAATCACTTATTCCTGTTCAGCCTATCGGAGAGATGGTCCTGGATCGCGTCGTTGATGAATTTTTCCCAGAAACGGAACAAGCAGCGTTCTGCACCTCGCATGTAGTCCCCGGTATTGGATTTAGCGACGATCCTTTACTTCAAGGGCGCAATTTCTCGTATTTTGATACACAAATCACCCGGCTTGGTATAAACTGGGAACAGGTAACGTCGACACCTGTTTGACACATGCATTGAAATGACTGAAAGCCATTATCATATAGCTTCCCATTAACCGCCCTGTGTGCCCTGTCATGAACCACAATCGTGACGGTCAGCAACAACACCGAATCATCAAGTCTAACGTCAATTATTGGCCCAACCGCAAGGGCGAAGGTGGTCGTCCCGTTCCTACACATGAGGGTGGGTACGCAGAGTTCCAACAGAAGATAACTGCCATCAAACAACGCGTCCGTGGGCCCAAGTTCCAAGAGCATTACAATCAGGCTGAGCTCTTCTTCAACTCCCTTGCGCCACATGAGAAGGCGCACGTCGTCGCTGCTATGTCATTCGAACTCAGCCATTGCGACGACCCAGTTGTATACAAAACTTATACCCACAACATCCTCCCCCATATTTCCCGTGAACTCGCTGCGGCCGTTGCGCGCAATGTCGGTGGTGACATGGGCCCTAGCGATCGCAAGCCGCATGGTAGGAAGGACGGTACTCTCTCACAGGTTCATTACATGCCAAAAGAAACCACCATTGTGTCACGCCGCATTGCCATCCTCATCGCAGATGGTTTTAACAGCAATGAAGTACAGGCTGCACGGGCTACACTGTCTGCCATGGGCGCAGTCAACTTTGTTATCGGACCAAGGAGGGGTGAGGTGAAGCCCGGGTCTGGACCGGTCATATCTGTGGATCATCACTACGAAGGCCAGCGCTCGACCATGTTTGACGCCGTCCTTGTACCATCTGGCGCACAACATGCCGATGCACTTTTGAAGAATGGGCGAGCTGTTCATTGGATACGTGAAGCTTTTGGGCACTGCAAAACAATCGGTGCCATCGGCGATGGTACGTTATTTTGCGCCACACTCAAATCTATCACATTGCTCACTCGTTCTCAGCCGTACCTTTTGTGCAGCAGGCGATTGACCTGGCTGAGGTACAATTCGCTGCAGTATCGTCGGGTGATTCCAACATCACAACTTCGTATGGTGTTGTAACCACAGCGAAGTATGGTGTCATGTCGGCAGCCGCTGATGCAGTCTCTATTGCTACTGGACCCACACATGGTTTCATCTCCAACTTTGCCTTCGAGATCAGTAAACATCGGTGCTGGGATCGCGAGTTGGATGGTCTTATCACTAAGATTGCGTTTTGATTGGAACGTTTTGATTAACATACTAATATCATATATCGACTTTGGAACCCCCTCTGTAAAATTATCAGCAACAAAAATAATATTTGTTTCCTTAATCTTTAATCTTCATGGGACTTTCTCTATTAGCACACTGTCGTCTTGACAACTGGCGCTATGTGAACACGGCAAAGTATCGCAGCAAACAAGTTTTGGGATGCTAGCAAATCGAACCGTGCGAGGTTTTTTTGTTGGTGAATCTGATGTAGCTTCTAGGACTTCAATGGATCGGGCTCGTTTAGTCGGTGATGTATTTGAGATTGATGCATCGCTCGTTTGTGGTGGAAGGAATGGTATTTCGACAGTCGCATATCTTTCCGGCGCGTAGGTAATGAATTTCGGGTTCTACAACCGGCTTGTGTTCTTTTGATACACATGAACAAAAGAGATCACTCACGGCAATGAAATGACGCATTCCAGCTTCCTCGATGAGTTTCGGAAGCTTTCCTTGGCTATCTTTCAATAGATTTCGTCTTGAAACCATGTTCTCCTCTGCGGTTCCTCGTATGGCAAGTGTTTTAACTACAAAATCCAGGGCGGTATGCATTTGACCTTTGATCGCTATAGGCACGACATAAGAAACGTACCCGTAATTGATCGAGTTTGACCAATTCGATGCGCTCGCTGTGAAGACGAAGTGCCATCAGCTGAAAGTTTGTGGCGGGAGGGATGATTCGTACTTTGATAGCTTGACTTTCTACATCGGCTTGCCAGACCGGCTCACAGAAAATGACCCTAGACGCAGATACAAGATTCCTACGAGCAGAAAGATCGCTATAATTGGAATCGCAGTGATCTGACATCATATGTAGAAACTCACAAGCCGCGTGCACCATGCTTTAGTTCCATAAGAAATACTCGGTATTTAGTCGATGTTTCAAAAGTTAGTACCATTTCTTCCCGGCGCCGCGGATCGATTTGAGTGGTGAAACGCAAAAACTTGACACGCATGAGCTGTAACGCTTCCCCTATGTGAGCTAGGGAAAGTTCAGAGTCTGAGAATATAAGGAATTTCTCGTCGGCGGAGTATTGTAGAACCTATACAAATAGATACCATTAATTGAAGAGCCAAAGGACGTTGAGTCGAAAACAAGAATCACCCACTTCATTGATGATGTAATTAAGCTTGCTAGATACCGTGGAACCCAAGCGAACATCTCCTAGCCAGATCGATTTGACAAGTGACTCATAAGGGTTACCGCTAGCTAACGACGGCTCAGAATTGCTCTCGTCGTTTTCGTAATTGTTCAGCCGCTCTATTGCGATCTCGAGATCTTTTTTCATTTCTTTCAACCTATTAGGATCTCGTGCTTGCTTCGCAGCATCCTCAGCTTTCATGCCTGCGTTGATTTCGTCATGGTGGGGCCTGACCGCGGCGGACCTGGAACCTTTACGTCTTTGTGAGTTTATGTACAGCTGGCGCACCAATAAATCGTTGGCTGCGACGGTTTTTCCGATGTCCACTAATCCATCTATTGATATCCTTGGACGACGTATTGCTAAATCTTGCAGTTTGAGGAGTCGATCAGTGTGAACGAAACCAACTACAGCCGGGTTGTGGCTTGATTCTGTCAAGCGGATGCGTGACCACGCCTGGAAGATTTCACGATCAATCCCCATGACGCGATAAGGGATATCCTCGTGGTGTTGCATAGCTCTCCACAAAGGATCTCTGGCAGCAGTTTCTCTGATGCATCGTGAGAAGTTTGTCACAACTGGGGCGAATGAGTTTACATATGCTTGAAAGCCTCTGTAAGAAGCCTCAGGTCTTCTGGAGATACGTTTCGCTGGCTCGCATTCTTGAAATGGTCCTCCGCGTTTTTTACCAGCTCGTCAACATTATACATCGCGTCATCAGCTGACCAAAACATGAGTCTAGTGACGATCGGTTAGTTGTGGATTTTGCTTGATGTAAAACGTACTGTGACATGTTCTTAACGGTCATCTGCAAGGCGTCGATATTCTAAAGGTTTAAATATTGAAGTAAGGGCTTCGAACACCACAAGCACCACTCACATTGAGATGGAACATGTAATCCTGAAGAAAATTTAAGTAACAGCGAGTAGTTTCTTGTTTGTGTAATGAATACCTGGTCAGTTCGCTGAGAGTCTACAGCATTGATGGCAATTGCGGCCTGCATCGCATTATAGGATTTTACCACATAGGGGTCCAGGTCAAGTAATATCGACTCGTGATGCATCGGCGGAAGGATGACCTCTTTTTCAACATCCTCAATCCTTAGTACAACACATCAGTTGGAGCTCTCAAGTGAAGACCTAAGATATCACCTGTGGCGTATCATGGTCATCTCCATGATCTGATTGAGAACTTGAATAGCTCCAGGTCGGGGACCTTGGGCATCTAGGAGCGGTTCAATGATGTGGGTTGTGATTAGTTTGGGGCTGGCGGTAAATTGTGGTACTTGAATAAAGTGGCTTATCATCTTCCCCAGCTTTCCTAGATCCTGACGGTCATATTTCGTCCATGTACGAGGTGGAGAATTGAAGGTCTGTAGACTAGAGACTGGGGAGGAAGAAGGCGAAGCGCTCCGGGGTGTGGAAACTAATGAACTATAGCTCTGGTTAGGTGTTGCGGGATCTGCTTCCAATTCTTCGCTATCATCAGCTTCAACTTGATTGCGCGCCGGTCTACCATTGATTTTACTACCTAGGCTGAGGCCAAGGAGATTTGTTGTTGGAGTTCCAGTCACGATCCACCTCCTCTCCACGCTGAGCAGTTTAGTGAAAGGGGTTAGAACAGAGGATAATGATGCCGAAATGTGGCCTTCGTCAATGACAAGACGCTTCCACCTAACTTGCAATAGGGGTGAAACCTTAGGAGCTTTGCATTGACAATCCGGTATACGACTGTCAGGGAGGCTTGAACAATGACAAACTCTCCATGTATGAAGCTTCTCTGTATTACTGTAATTGTTTTCAATGGTAAAGCCTATTCATTTGATTAGTGGTGAGACGGAGAAAAAGTTCAAATTCATACGCTTATAGTTCATGAGAATGATCTAAAGTCCAGGGGCACAATGGTGAAAAGGCAACTGAGATACATTCAGGCGACGTACATCATAATCCAAAGCAAGAGACGCGGCATCTGGCATTGGCGTTCCTGTCCTTAATATCAAGGTACGGAGCGGGTATTCACAATGTTTATGTATTTCGCGATCCCATTGGCTGAGCAGATTAGGAGGGACAATGATCAATGTCGCCGAGGTCAAGTACATCTTCTTCGGTCCAAGGTCAGTTGTCTTGCGTTGAGAACGCATACCATCTTGATAGTGAAGATAGAATGGAGTATTTTTGCACCGCTGTACGAAGAGGGGTAGCCGCTCTAATTTTGCTGAAAATTCATCCTTTTTGTTTTTACCAGCTGTTCCAGTAGGCAAACTGGTATTGAATATTCTTGTATCGGGTATTGTGTTTATTCGGTGAAGGAGAATTTCCACTAGAGAGGGCACGCCGAGGTCATGGCTAGATAAGGTATTCCCACGACGAAGAAATGGCTTTCGAGCTGAGGTGCAATCTGGCGATGGGAAACACCGAAACGAAAGAGGTGTAAGGATGGGTCTATCATGTGTTATTGATTCCTCTGGAGTGGATATTCGATGAACTGTCGCTAAGATAAGGGAGAGAACCATAATTGTTTTGCCCGTACCTGTGACTGTTCAAAAAGAGCATACTGTCAATAAAGTTAAGGCCTTACCCAGCTCCTCACATAAAATGCCATTGCAGCTTGCAGCTACTGTTGGTCGTTCTCGAAGAATCTCCATTGTCCCTGGTTGCCAGAAAAAGGTTTCACAGTCCATGGATTGTAGCGGAATAAAAAGAGGGTCCGGAATGTCTTTCGTGTCCAGCTCTTTGAGTATCATAGCTGCCACAGATTGTCGCTGGTACTTATATAATGTGCTGCGTAAACCTAGTCCGTCGAGGTTATCCCGAAAATCAAGTAAGCGGCCGGTGATTTCTTCACTACCCAACCGCTGTGGATTTGGAAATTTGAGGCAGCTATAGATCTCAGATAATGTTCGACTATCCTAGTTAGACCTTTAGTTGTCAGTAAACCTTATAACTAGCAATGAAAGTGTACCTGGTTTATTGGCATGAGTGTTCGACGATCCCTCTGTAGATATAACCCAAGATTCCAACTATCATGGTCTTGTATTACAAGCGATAGCAAATTTTTAAGAAAGCGCCTTGCCGGGGACAAGACAGCCTCCTTGCGTATTCGAAGCTGGCCTTGTACGTTGGGGAGATCAAACGGAATGAGATAAATCCTGAGCACGGCATGAAGAGAAGAGGAGGGGAGTCTGTAAGTAGCAATAATGAAACGGTGGGTAATAAGAAAATCAATTTCTCGGCACAGCAGCTCGGCGTTGCCTGAAAGTTGCTGTAGAAATTGGTTACCGCTGAACGAATGCCATCCATCCTCGAGATGCCCATGGTTGCATTTTACACCTTCTCCATCAGGGTCGAGTGGAAGAACAAGCGTTCCCGCAGCTATGAGCTTATCAAGAGCAAAAGGGGAAGCCTTCGACATTCCGCTAGTACAGTTTTGCGGCATTTCGAGCGCACACCTAGAGCAGCAGGAAGAGCATTTCGATGTATCCATAAGATGAGCAAGGTCGTGAGAGGCGCCGCGCGAGTCATTAATGAGCGCGACTGGCGCCAAGCAGTTTGATGTATCACGTGGTATAACTTCAACGACATTAATTTTGCACAAACCTGTCAGTGTGTTTGCAAGACCATGATTGAACCATCTCTTACTCGTCCGCTTCATCTGTCTTCACGCTGCATTAGAAGATCACTCCTAAATAAACCAGCTAGTTCAAGATTCAACTCTACAGTGGCAAAGAATGCCGCTACACAAGAAGCTAAAAGGTTGACTTGGCCAGAGTATTTGGCAATTCGGGGTAGCAAACGGAAATGGCAAACGGTATACATATATGTCCTAGATGCATACATTTTCTCTTATGGGATCAGGCTACTACCATACCTTGCGCGTTGCTGGGATTCTTTGGTGGTGCTTCTTACTTTGGAACTCTTGAAACCGACCCTATGAAACCTATCATGGTGAGTTAGAAGCAGACCGGGTGCATGCTTTTGGGATGCCTCAAATCTTGACAGGGCATAGATCCTTTCATGTTTTATGGCATTTGTACTGTCGGATGCGTCGGTACGTAGATATAACAGACTGTCGTAATTCTTACCACAGTTCCGGGTAGGCTTTGGCGCGTTGATTGGGCCTAGCATTGGCTCGGCCTTTTGGAGACTAAAAAACCGTAATCGAATGGTCCTGGTAGATGCTATGGATCGCGAGTTCTATAACAGGATAGCAAAACGACGGGTTGATGCCTCCTTGCAGAGTCCAACACATCCTGTCCCCGATTATTATGGTTGGTGCGCTTCCGAAATATTGTCTCATAACGATGCTCATGATTAACTTCGAGGCGAGAAAATTGGGTCACTTCACCAGTATCGTCAGGTGCGCATTCTCCGCGAGTTTGGTTCTTTGAGTAGCCGTTAATTCCTTGCCTTTAGTGGCTCCGCGACCAAGGAAAGTATAGAAGAAGGGCACTGCTTCCAGAGGAATAGAAGGGCATCATTGGGTATCCCTAATAACAATTTAATACACCTATCTCATGCTGTGTTTGGTCGTTTCTTAGTCAAATTTACAAACATAACTTTTTGCACACCCCATTCCACAGTAGTTACGGCGAACATTGCTCGTGTTCTGCATCAAGAAATTGAGATAGGTTTAGGTTTTTCTGCAATACCTCGCAGCATGGATTCCTTCGGAAAGGGGCATGCGTACGTGCCATGTCGCTAGACGGGTATATTTGATGGACAGAAATTGCTTCGTCCTTGATATGGCTTTTGTTGTATGTAACCTCGCTTTGCCAACTGCCGGTATTGACCGCCTCCTACATCAGCTCTTGTGCCTTGCATATTGGATTGTTGCTACTTGACATTGTTTCGGCGTCTCCATGGCTTTTTGCTAACTTGTGCCCATGTTGAAACTCAGGCTATCAATGTAATGGTAACCTCTGTCCCCGCACCGCGGATAATGGGAGGAAACGTCGTCCGGCATAGTGGCTCTGTGGTCTGCCGTGATCCGACACTTGAAATGATTCAATTCATGCACTGTACACATTTCGTTTGCCCAACCAAATGTGTAATGGTGGGAACGGCATGCTCTTTAGGTGAAGTTTTCTATGAGACAGCAGGGGAAATATCCATCAAGAAGTTGGAATGCGTCATTTTATCACAGTAGGCCTTCTGCCTTGCTTATGCCTGTCAGAGGATGTTTCCCTCCACCGGTCTGTAGACCCCGAAACTCATGACCTGTTCACCAGAAAGGATTTAATCGTCGAAACGTATCTTTTTGTCAGCTGAACAGTCCCGAGCCAAAGAAGTTGAGGAGAGAACGCTTGCGGTAGAAAAGCGAACCACTCAATCCGTCTAGTAATTATGTCTTTCTCAGTTTTGGCCTCAGTTTTTTTGCTGCTAACATGCTCTTATTTATGACATATCTTTATGGAAACTTGTGCATATGACGTACTTCACCAGGGACATGTCATACAACATTGTCGATCCACGGTAGAGAAGCGGTGATTCATCCTCGTGTCAGCCTGCTGTATAATCCAATCTTGCAGCATAACCCACCACGGCGAGTATTCCCCTTGTCGTACTCTACAGACAGCAGTATAAAAGAGTCCTATGCTCGTGCAAAGACAATATAACCCAAGTTTGAATATGCAGATCAAGGTTTTTTCAGCCATTATCACCTCTTTTCTTATTTCATCTGCAAGTGGCGCCGCCGTCGAGACTAGGGCCAAGTTGGATGTCTTCGTCCCCCGTATCATCAAACCCGATACAACTACAGTCTGGGTTGCCGGTAATGTCGAAACAATTACTTGGTGAGTCGACTGGGGATAGCCTTACTAGTTTTTTTCGTACTAAGTCCCCGGTCATCAGGGACACCTCCAATGCACCCGTCAATATTTCCAACGGTGCTGCTGTTACTTTAAACAAAGGTTCGTTTTGCTTTGTGTAATGTGTGATTCCAATCATCATGTTCTTTTATCAGCCAACGGACCCCTAGGGCCATTCTTAATCAAAGGCTTCAACCTTCGTAGCGGCTATGTAGACGTCACTGTACCTATCGTACCAGCAGGCAAATACGACATCACTTGCAAGTGACGAACGTGTTCCAATGCTTAACATTTTTCACTCATTCTCACTCTCTAGTGTTTGGTGATTCTGGCAACAGAAGCCCAATATTCCGCATCGTTGTCCCCTGATAAATGGAAGTAGGACATGGAGACATACTACCTTTGAGATTTGTGAAGTTTAACACTCGGTTCATCCTTAGTGGAGATCGAAATCCTATCCTGCTATTTGCAAAAATGATTATGTGCAAAAGCGCGACCTCATGCAGTAAAATAATGTCAATGCCTCTGGTAGAATTTCCAACCATATACGAGTGGGCCCCCGCAAACAACATCTTTGTATGCGATGCTGCAGTATATACCGCATTTTGGAAAACAAACCGTGCGTGTCGCTCAGACGGGCCAAACGGGACGAGTACATGCACAATTCAAGGGCCACACATCTATTGAGTGGTAAGATTCTTATACTGGATGACACGTAATCTGTTTGAAAAACAGTAGATTCATGTCTATCACAACCAAGGCTGGAACAGGGTTGGTAGTCTTTCATTTGATTATCTCACAAAAGTTTGCAACATGTG
>CEMU01568686.1:270-11708 GCA_900068965.1 Calocybe gambosa
CAGCCCGGCTATGATACCGAATTTCCGAGAGGCGCCTGCACGTGACAGGAAATTTTCAAAACCACGCACGGACCATGCCCAAGGTATATAAACCCGCTCTGAGCCACTTTTGATTCTTYAGAACATACTCATCAGGATCTATTTTATAGAAACTGACCGAGTCTCGCATTTTTACAAATGCCACATCCTTCATATCCACTCGATGACCTCCGCGCTGGCTCGTTATACCGAGAACATTGACCCTTACCTTGTGTAGGGGTCTCGAGGACGTTTGGTTTGCATGTACGGGCTTGCTTGCAAAAGCGCCTGAACAGCAAACCAGCGAGCTCAGCGTTTGTCTGATGGATAATAGATATTTAACTGTTTTATATCATAGTTGTAGTTTGGTTAATGAAAAATTTGTTTATGGCATCTTGTGGGATTGAATGAGAGTTTCTTTTTTGAACAACTGAATGATATGTCATGGAATTTTTTTGTTGTTAGGAAAGATACATCATCAGTTGTGCTGTAGCGCGGAATGTCCAAGATGATAGATAAATTTGCATTGAAATCCCTTCCTCTGACTTGCGCGTCGACCGTTGACTCTGGGCGCTGTGCTTTGCTTTCAACATTCGGCGCTCAAAAAATTGAAAGCTGCCCGGGGTTTTTTTCGGTATTACCGGCCTGTAGTGCCGGATAGTTACCAAAAATAGAAGGTTGTTCCATCATCTCTTCCGATTCACGCAAGGTGCCATCCGCTTAGCTCTCTCGTAACGACCGCCATGTCGTCCACCATAGCATCTATATCGTCCTCAATAGCAACTACAGCGGCGGCCGCGACGACCTCAACAGACACTAAACACCTCTCCGCTGGAAAGAACCTAAAGGTTTTTAAAAAAAAAAAACCCTTTCCTTGTTTACACCGACAACTGACATCATCGTTGGGGGTTCTGCCTCATTAGGTCGTTGGCATTATCCTGGCGATAGCTAGCGGTGTCCTTATAGGTTCAAGTTTTGTATTCAAGAAGAAAGGTCTCCTTCGCTCGCAAGCTGGTGGAGTTGCTGGGGAGGGCGTTGCTTATCTCAAGTCGGTGAGCACTCTCCGATGGGCCCCGTCGCTTTCGAAATTTTGGCTAACGAGTTTGCTCTCGACAAGCCACTATGGTGGACAGGAATGATTAGTGTGTATTTCCCCTACATGGAGTCTGAGTTAATGTTGACCGAAGCGACTTGTAGTGATGATTTTGGGAGAGATATGTAACTTTGCCGGTGTGTAACGGGTTGCCTTAACGTTTCGACCAGCCTGCTAAGTTACCACCATCTTTTTTAGCCTATGCATTTGTAGAGGCTATTGTAGTCGTAAGCATTCATTACCAGACACAAAAATTCTAAACCCGTATCCACTCCCAAAACAGACACCACTCGGTGCCCTTTCCGTTGTCATTTGCGCCATCCTGTCATCAATATTTCTCAAGGAGAAGCTCACATTCTTTGGTTGGCTGGGCTGCGGCCTCTGTATCGTGTGTCCCATTCCATCTCGCCATTTGGCTTCGAGGGTCTGATAGTTTTTGTTATGCAGATAGGATCAGTCATCATCGCCCTCAATGGCCCTAGTGAAGAATCAATCGGCCAGATCCGCGAATTTCAAAAACTCTTCCTTGCTCCTGGGTTCCTTACTTGGGGCTCAGTACTCATCGCGACTTCTATTGCTATTGTTGTCTTCTTTGCCCCCAAGTGAGCTGGTTTTCTCATGTCATCAGATCAAGACACAGCCAACATGCATATGTTCTAGGTATGGGACAAAGAGCATGCTGTGGTATATCTTTGTTTGTAGTATGATTGGTGGGATCAGCGTTAGTGTTACGACGGGGCTGGGCGCTGCGATTGTACAAACAGCTATGGGTGATAATCAAGTACGTGATTGTTCTATTTGGATGATCTGTGGGGTTAGTATTGACACCGCCACAGTTCAAATACTGGTTCATGTACTTCTTATTGGTCTTTGTCATCGTGACTCTCCGTAAGCTGCTTCGAAGTCGCCCTTTTCAATTCGTTGACTTCTTTCTTAGTAACGGAAGTGTATTATTTAAACAAAGCCCTTGCGTTATTCAATACTGGTGCGTAACTGATCATCATGATTTTGTTCTCAGTCTGACATATCTTTTTTGTATAGCTATGGGTACGTTACATCAGTTCTTGGATTAATTCGATAATGACACTGGTTCAGTTACGCCTACTTATTACGTTATTTGTAAGCTCCCCTTCGCCTTGGCCAGGAGATATTGACAATTTATTTTATTTTACTAAAGTTACTTTCTTTTCTATCATCACTACGATCGTACGTTGTGGAAGCCTTCAACAGATCCTTCATTTATGAACTCATGCTCGATACTAAACAGGTCCTTTTCCAAGGCCTCAAAGCCAGCGTTACCTCAATACTAACTCTCGTCATGGGTTTCCTCGTCATCTGTGTCGGCATCGTCATCCTCCAAATGTCCAAAGTCGACCCCGTATCCCTCTCCAAGCTCGATCGCCGTTCTACGATCCTTCTCCAAGCCGCCCGCTCAAAAACAGAAGCATTGGAAGAGAAAGACGCACTGGGCGTGGAAGATCCAGGAATGGACGCTCTCCGAGGATCTTTCGGTACTGTGGGAAGCATTATTCGCGCACGTAGCGCTCGTCGCATGTCCCAGAACAGTACCCACAGTCGTCTGCGTCCCACTGGATCTGCGTATGATCGAGAATCAAACCTACGGCAATGGTCGAACGGAAGCCCACGTATGACCCCTGCAATGACGCTCGATGAGCATCCTAGCGGACTCAAGAGACACCAGTTGTACGACGCGCCTGTACCGCACAACGATGCGAAACCAACGTCGTCAATACATGATTCACCAGCGACAGGGAAGCGACCTACAATCAAATTTGACAGTCAGGATCTGGTGCATCAATATGATCGACCGGGGAAGGGTGATGGGCATGTGACGGAACGTCGGGAAGCGGTAGGATCACCGTTGGTTTCGGGGTATCCTCCGTTACCTTCGTTACAACTCTCTTCAAAAGTGGAAGGACTACCGCCGCCATCTACTAACGACCCTGGCGATCTCTTAGGATTGGGAGGAGGATCCAGGCACTCGCTATCGACAGTGGAAGAGCAAAGTAGCGCAGGTGCGAGTGCTGGTGGGAGTACCAAGGCACCGAGCACGCAGAGTGGAAGTGGAAGCGGGACTGGCGGCAGCAGCGATAGTTCACCTACAGTGCGGCAACAACAGCAGACGCTTCTACTATCCAGCTCGAGATTCGCACATGATAATGAGGTCCAAAGTGCCCCTCCGACATTAAGTCCGCGAGCGAGCTTCACACGACCGGCTTTCGTGCGCGGGGATGCGCGAGATCTGTTCTCGCACTCGCCGAGCACGGCTACGTTGATGTCGTTCCCGTCTGTGACGGACTCGGCTAGGAGTCAGGCGTGGGAGGATGCTGCTGAGTCGACGAGAAAGGAAAATGAGGCGAGGGGGCGGAAGAATAAGCGCTACCCTAAGGGAATGGAGGATGATGATCGGGAAGAGAGTGTGAGTCTTTGGAAGGAAGGTGGGGACGATGAGGATTTGGTGGGGGGAGGACCTTCACCGCTATCACCTGAGAATGGAGGAGGGATACGATTAGTGTCGCAGCAGCCGAGAGACGATAATCGATTTTGAGTGTGGGGGTTTATCTTCCCGCCGAGTGCTGTTTTGTTGGCCACATGATTTTACGACTTTCGACCTCCGATGGGCTGGCTATTCACCCGTTATAACTTTCGTGATTCTTATACGCTGGACCTTGTTGCATTGCTGTACAAGGATATTGCTTACCTTGTCTCAGCAGCACCTGGTCCCTCCCTTTTTTGTTTGATATTGCGGATGCGACGATTGTAGTGTTATCACCATAGAAAGGACTACTATCTTCTTAATACAGTAGCACATATCTATTGGAACTTTAGTATTTATTTGAATCTTACGGAATTATAACATATGCCATGGTGCAATCATTCCTACTCTTGTTTTTGCAGAGGTGAGGTCTCGAAGTCGTGATGATTGGTAGGTATCCTGGTTGTACAACATATTGTACACATGTGTAACGTATCAAGGGAAATGATAATGAACAATAGTCTAATGGAGTACTGAGGAGAGCGTTCATAGCATCAATAAAACAACAACAAAAAATTATAGATTATCCAAAACAGAGAGAATACGCTCCAACGTCCGTTCATCAAGTTCACCACGCTGCTCCAATGCCGACATGATACACTCTTTGTTCAAATACGATCCACTCTGTGGTAGGTACATCTTCTCTAGTGTCGACATGGCATTAACAATCCTCGTCGCGAAGGAATCCAAAAGAGCCATTAGGTCTGCATCCGTAGACTGGGTGCTCATCGGTGGTAGCAACACGCTGGGGTCGCCATAAAGTTCCCGAGATGGTGGGGTATCAGCAGAATCGTTCTCCATGCTGGCAGTTTGCAGACTAGCCTTGCGCTCCGGTATTGCCCTAAATACTCGGGATGTCGTGAGCGTTTCCAAGCGTAGACATATGAGGCCGAGCTCGCGCATTTGATCGACGCTAAACGGCACGCGTGAGCTGGAGGCAGCTGTAGACCCAGCAGGACCCCACTCCTGACGGCCGGCTAATTCTGCGGGATATAGTAGCGAGATGCTCTCTGGCACTTCTAGTCCTTTCAACTTGACCTCTCCCACAGGAACGATGACGACGCCCATCTGGCGGATGGCGTCGACCGCCTCCTGAGGCTGCACCTTTGAATATTCAGTCTCGGGCTCCGTTTGAAAGATGGAAGCATTGATCTCGCGAATGATTTCTGCGCTGCACATTATTTGGCCACCTGCAGCGCTACCGCAGATACGGGCGGAGCGATTGACCATGGGCCCAAAGTAGTCCATCCGAAGTGTGATTGGATCTGGTTCAGGACTTGGATAACCACAATGAATACCCATCCGTACACTTAAGCCCCGAGAGATAAGGGTGCCCTGGGCATCATACGTAGGCCGGCCATCATCGCACTCAAGGATTTCCAGGGGCCAGGACTCGAGGAGCAGCTTGTACTGCACGGTCACGCACCACCAGACTGCAGCAAGGGAGGTAGGGAAGGAGCACATAAATGAGTCACCTTCGGTCTTAACCTCATACCCTCCACAAAATCTCAGCTGGCGCCGAAGTAAAGTGTTGTGCAGCCGATGTGCGGTCGCCATACCGGGATTGACCTCCCATAGGTGAGTCGAATTTCTGATATCACTGAACACAAGGGCGACGTGACCAACGGGTGGCGGAACCTCGCCATCAAGCCTCGCAATCATGCGATCCATGATCTGGTTCTTCTTCTTCGGTACGCCTGCCTCCGGAGATCCTGCCAAACCGATAACCATAATCATAGTGCTCCCGTCTGCACCATAGCTTATTGCGAAATCTCTTAGCTTCTGCGCAGCTATCATGGGGTCTCCTCTCTCCGTCCGCGCGATATCCACGGCGGTTTGGTATGATACGAAGTCCCACAGTCCTCGGTTTGCGATAATCACGAATTCGTCTTGAGGTGAGAGCTCATGTGGGAAGATGGTGGGACGTGCGTTGACAACAGGCATTAAATGATAGAACCCGAACGCTCTCGAGATATCGACTTCGTCGTTCACAAGCCCAGGAGGGGACACCCAGCCTTCCGCTGCGCGTATGCGGGCTGTCTCTGACCGGTCATAGGGGTCGTGCTTCTCCGATACCGGGTGAGCGGTCCCTTGCCTCGATACCACCGCAAGGGCGTTCCCAACATTCGCGACATACATCATCTTTCTAGCGAAATACACCACGATGCCGGAGATACCACTCCTAAGCGTTGCAGGATCCGCAATACCACTACCTGCGCCGGTGCCGCTTGCCGATGACATCTTCCGGGTTGAAGTAAAAAGCGAATCATGGAGGTCCTGGTTGAGTTTCAAGAACGTCCGCCTCAGTGCATCGGGTATTCCCTCTCTTTGTTTAACATTGAGAGCCTCGAGCTGCGTCAGAAGGACGGACACAAACTTGTCACGGAGGAATCTGGCAAGGCGATTGGGGCTGGCACCAGGTGGGAGGGATTTTGGCGGCTGTGATCGTCCGAACATGGCAAAGATGGCTTCACCTTTACGGTCGCGGAATTCATGGACAAGGTCAAGCATATTGAGATAGTCGTTCTTGCCGAGAGCGTCAGCGATACCATAGGCCATGTTGTGCACAGTAGAGACGGAAGTGCGGACACGACGATCATCATTTTCGTCTGGAATATCGACCGTTGCGTTCATAACGGTCGTTGTGATGGTCACATCCATGAGTCCCAAAACTCGGAGCTGAGTCAAATCTGTGAAGCCGGAGAGTGACTGAGGTTCCATAACGGCCTTGGCAATACTGCGCCGACGATTTCCAAGGTGCTTGTTTGGGTCCGCCTTGATCTGCAACCTATTGTTTCCGGACAGGTTGAGATACTTGAGGTTTTTATTGAAATTCCTGGAATTTTTGGTCATTGGTAACCGGTCTCCGTTCATATGGAAAGTTTGACAGGACTCACCAGTTCCAATCAAACTCCCAATTATTAACGTTATACTTTAGCAGATTGCTCCCGACGTCAAGCACCATCAAGTTCTGAACCTTCCCTAGCTCCTGCGGTAACGTCTGCAACTTATTTCCGTTGAGATACAGCGTTCTTAGCCGCTTTAGCCGGAATAGATCCTCGGTGGGTAGACTCGTAAGTTTATTCCCACTCAAATACAGCTCTTCAAGTAGGGTATAATAGCTGAAAAACAGAGCAGGGAGATCTTGCAGCTCGTTGAATGAGAGATTGAGCACGCGAAGTTCTTTGAACTGCATGATCGGGTGCAGCGCATCATCCGTAAGGCGGTTTTCGCCGAGGTACAGTCGCTGAAGAGAATACACTAGTGGGGGGAGCCCTCCGACAATAGTACCGCCATTGCTTGCTAGAGACGTCGTCGAGGCTTTACGTTGATCTCCGACACTCCAAGGTACGAGAGTATCTTGACTAGAGTCCACTACAGGAACAACGGGGGAATCGTGCCATACTCCAAGCAAATTCGAGGTGAGGTTGATCTTGGTTAACGAAGCACAGTTCCATAGAGTAACAGGTATCGCGGTAAGACTATTGTTATGCGCATCAAGTATTTCAAGGCGTTGAAGGCGGCCGATGCTGTAAGGGAGAGCGTCAAGTTTGTTGTCGGAGCAGGAAAGGAATTCGAGGAAAGTGAGATCGCCGAGGGATTCAGGGATGACGCGGAATGAGTTGTGGTCGAGGCGGAGGGAGCGGAGGGAGGATAGGTGTCCAAGAGCAAGGTGATCGAGGGATGAAAGTTTAGCGTGAGAGATGTCAAGGTTGGTGAGTGCGTAAGGGCGGCCGACAGGGCCAGGTACGAGTGTTAGTTGCGTGACTTCGTTGTAGGATGCGTCAAAGGAGGAGAGACAAGGTCCGAGAGATAAATCGAGCCCTTGGACAGCGTTGTGGTCTGCGCTGAGAGTGTGGAGTTGGGGAAGCATACACACGACTGTGAGGTCCGAGATCTTGTTCCGACGGCAATCAAGGACACGAAGGCTAAGAAGCTGGCGACACTCATCAGGGAAGCGGGAGACTTGGTTGCCAACCATGATAAGGCGTTCGAGATGGACGAGTTGGCCTAATTCCTCGGGTAGTTCGCAAATCATGTTGAACGAAAAGTCAAGGTCTCGAAGTGCCTCGAGTTGACAGACGAGGATGGATAACTCGCGGAATTTGTTGTTTGAGATGTTGAGCGTGACGAGACTTCGCATCCGGGGAAAGTACCAAGGAAGCTTCTCGATCCGGTTGTTCTGCACGAAGAGCGCGTTCAAGCCATTTATATGATCGAGGAAAGCGTCTTCGAGGTCGCTGATGCGGTTGGACGAGAGGTCAAGGCGATGGAGGGATTGTGAATGTCGTACACTCTGTGGCACTTTTTTCATTGCCATATTGGATAATCTAAGTTCGCGAAGGGTTGTACAAGATTGAATGAAATCGAGGGGTATCTCAAGCATGGGATTTCGGGAAAGTTTAAGCGACACTATGTGGTCCGCATGTTGATGTAGCACCACGGGTATCGTTCGTAGACTGCGACCTGCGAGATCTACGTGATCGTAAGTTTCCAACGTCAGTTCCTCCTCCTAAAACCGCAAGATGAGAAAAAATGAAAAGGCAATCATGACACTTGTTATGTTACTTACCGTTGGACCAAGCAGCTGGCTTTTGTAGACAAATTTGAGAAGGAAGGATAAACCTTCACCGCCAAGCAGCTCAAGACCATCGACGGGGTCATACCCAGCCTGCTCGAGCCGTCTCCTGACAATGTCTGCGGGCCGTTCCGTTTGTCCCAACATCCTTTCCCGACCCCTTTCTTTCAGGTATAGCCTATGCGACTCTGTCTCCTTGCCCAGCAGCAGCTTCTCGTTTAACGCCGGCGTCAAGTCTGCTACGGTGTGATGAGGTGCCAATGATGCGATATGGAACGTATTGTTGGCCCTGTATATTCGAATTGTGTAAGGTTTCTCTGTCGAGCGCCCTTTCCCTTGAGTCAACCGTCTCTTCTTACGTTTCTGGGCGGCTGGACTGGTATTTAGGAGTAGTTTTGGTACGAGATCGTTCGGGATGGACTGGATTGGTAGTTCCGCGTTCATAGCAAAGCTCATCCGTCGCCCGGCACCGCCATTAGTAGCACTCTCTTCGGAGCTAGAGTACCCCGCCTCGGCCGTATCTGACCCTTCTTTCTGAACCGCCCAGCTCTCAGGTGCCGTCCAGGTGGGACTCCTAGGTGCGCTGTGAGGTAGCGGAGGGGCGGGAAGCATTTTCTCATCATCATAACCAATAGGGATGCCCTTATCCTTTGGAGATATGCGCCATGCATCGCTATAGAGGATTCTGCCATTTCGTTTTGCGGCTAATGGAGTTGGTAGGAATGGGTTGCTGAATTCTGATAGGGGTATTCGGCTGTTGTAAAAGGAGGAGTGGTCGGTGCTGGAATCGAAGCCACTGCTAGGCGAACTTGCATCGTTCATGGGAACCGACGGAAGGGACATGTCAACGATCCCGTCCATGGTGCCAGGATCCATATCCACAATTCCATCCGTGGTGCCAAGGTTCATGCCCAAACTGAGCTCCTGCTGTCTGGGCCCCTTGGTAGGAGAGGGGTGTCGATTCCCGGAGTATTTCTTCTTGCCATGTTTGCTTCCTTTCGACTGGGGGGAGCTGTATGGTGGAGGATCAGATATTGGGAGAAAGGAACGATCCGGGACTGGCGGTGGCGGCCTTAGCGATGGATGTTGTTGTTCGCCATCTTCGTCGGTCCGTAGACCAGTCTTTGACCGTGTCCGCTTTAGCTTGGAGAATAAGGAGGATTTTGCTTTTCGTAGTTCGGGAATTCCGAGTGTTGCCGAGGAAGCGCTACCGTATCGTTGAGGAGCGGAATCGTCGTCCGCCGAACGTCTTTTGTCTTCCGAGGTGCTTAGTGTGCTATGTGAATCGGACTTGCGGGGTTGGCGTAGTAAAGTGCTAGCGCTGCCGTATCTTATACTGTTGAAAGTTGAAAATGAGGATTTGGAGGCGAATCCGAACGACCGAGGAACTTTAGGTGGAGGAGTTGGCTAAAGATATGGATTTGATTATTATTATTAAGACGATTAGTAGACCGTAGAGAAGTGCAATGAATGGAAAATTGCGCACTGGCTCATCCCATGGTGCGATGATAGAGCTGTCGGTGACGGAGACAGGAGCGCTGGCTGGACCGAGAGAAGTATTCGGAGCGATATTAGTAGGGGAAGTTGTCGTCGGTTGGTCCGGAAGTACGTTGTTCGACACTGTCGAACGATGAACCTGATGCATTTTTTAAAGCGCTTTACATGCGCGTATGTTATGAGGAGAAGGAGGGAGAAGGGCCTTGACCAACGACGACAACGACGACGAGTACAAAGGTGACAGGCTCGAAATCCAGTCTCAGCCCAAATCCGGCAATTACCTGATCGGCCCGGCCCGCCACTCAACGATATCATTATTATTATTATTATTATTATTCGCTTGATAATTTTTTTTAATTTTTCCGTTTCTGTCTTAAGCGACACCCAATTTATTTATTTTTATTTTTAAAACGAATTACATCTGCCAGTCTCTCGACGAATTTGACATAGACTTGGACTATCTTGAATCAAGATAAATTGGACCAGGCAAGCTAGTACGACGACGATGGCGACGATGGCAGCGACCACCCAGCTCTCATCCAAGTTAGAAACCTCCTAGTTTCCTTAATCGTGACGTTGAATCAGCGTTCTGCCACTAGAAGTCTACATTGACATTGACAGAGGATGAAATGAATACCCTCTTCACCCGGTGGAGTCCGGCAAATACAATTGACTGCGGTGAGGCATTTTTTAATGAAGAAAAAACCAACATACATCCCCTTATTGCCTAAAGGCGGCGTCCCCGTTAATATTACGGCACCACAAAACATTCACATCATGCCAACACTACAACAGGTGAGGGATGATTTGTCTTTAAATGCACATATTGCTCTCTAATGGATTTTCGCTATGTCTTTGACCCATTAGAAGGCCGAAGTTGCGGACCTATGCCACGTATTGACGATTTAGTCCAATGTCTAATCCATCTGTCTTCTGTCAGACAACATCGTGTAGATTCCTAGAAAATCCGTTGATTCCATCATTGCAAAACATTCACATGAGCCATCCATTCTACTTTTCAAACGACAATACTGCCATTATGGACCAAGACAACTTTCTATTTCGCTTCAAACATGTCTTCTCTCGAACACGAGGCCTATGGAATCATCGCCACATGACATAGGGCGCCTATGCCATCCCGAATGAATTTCATTCCGTAATAGCTATTCGCCCCGTCCGCTATTCATTAACGGAATTTGATCATTCCACACCTCCATGAACCCCATGACGATGTCCTTGAGCCCTTGACACCCGTTCGTTGCCATACAAGTCCTTTGAAAGGGTAACAAAACGATAAACGCGCAAGACTAGCTGTCGAGATGTCCAACCCACGACAGCCAGCGCGCGCGGCCGCCTCTCAGGTACAATCAGCGGCAGGCAAAAAGGCAAAAACATTTCGCCGATGAAAAGCACATAAAATTTTCCAGCGCACCTGAGTCCTTTCATACACCAGCTCTTGAAGCTGTTCACCCCTGGCGCGAACATTCGCCCCGCCTCGCAATAGTCTGATACACACAAATTCCCAATCGCCGGACGCAAACAATTTGTCGTCGGGAATAGAAGCAGCCGATGGGCCATAAGCAAGGGCTGATGTATTTTATTGTATGTTCCAATTGAAATTCTTCTGGAACTTGGAAAGGGGCATCATGGTTCTAGTCAAGCAAGCAATGATGTAGGACTGAGAAGTTTTCTCG
>CEMU01568707.1:298-13359 GCA_900068965.1 Calocybe gambosa
TGCAAAGATAGCTGTAGAGAAACGCATTGGTAGGAACTGAGATCGGCCGTTAGACACTGAGGAAAACCTGCAGCTATGGCCGACCTTTTATACATTTACCCCCTCATCTCCCTTGCCGGAATCTTTGTGTCCGTATGTGAGTGTTTAACGTGCTGTCAAAATGAAAAAAAAAAAGTTGTGTAAACGGGCTAGAAGCTCGTACTGTGAAGAAGTATCGGAGGCGAAGACGTTCGGACCCAAAAAAAGTTAGTTTTCTGATACTTCGAGCTAGTAGGTCTCATGGATAGTAGATGCTCCGTCGCATCGCGGCTCGAGGATTAGTGCTATTCATAGTATTTCGATAAATAGGCAGGGTTTACCTGTTGGTGTCAGTCGTTAGACAGCCGATGAACAGCGAATTGGAAGACGGTCACAACCTAAAGGGTCGGACGATTGGCATCCTGTAAGTAAAACACGGTGGTTGACAATAGACCCGGAATAGAAAAGCACTTGCAAATACTATTCGCATAGTAAGCCGAGTATTGAGTGGTGATTAGATCCAGAGTATCTGTTCGCTACCGCTCTGTGTCCTAGCGCTCAAAGATACTTGATGTATTCACAAGATAGGGAAGTCATGAGACCTGCTTCCAAAGAAGAGCAGGATATATGCTCCCAACGTCAGGAAGATACCGTTTCGTGAGTTGTGCGGAATTGGGCCACATGAGTTCCATTGTTTCAATGTTTGCCATGTTGGGCGGCCACAAACACAAGGTACCGCAAGCAACCATTTTTTAAGCCTTTTACAGCTGTTTTCAAAACTTTTGTCAATGATAGTTGGACATTTTGCGAGGTGTCGTGAACTCCCGCCGAAGTTCAAGTCGCGATTTATAATGCTAGACAGCGTTGGATGCTTCTTTTTGCCTTTCTTCTCTGTATATCACTGGCATCTGTTTAAGACTCAGTATGAGTGATCCCAGAGACGCAGGCGGCTTAGCGCAATCACCTATCACGAAATGATCGAAACCGCTTAAGCCACAACCGGAGCCGAAAGTCGATAAAAAGAAAGCTTCAAAGGTTACAATCTAGCAAAAACAGTTCAATTTTACCTTCTAGGCTCAAAGGAAGCTTATTTAGCATTCTTGAAAGCAAATATAACTGCCGATGGTCGTCAAAGATATTCTCCAGAAACCCTACTTGCGGGCTCTCAGGCAAACTTGGATACGGAAATCGAAACTTCCCCTCCCAGAAATGCCAGGTAGTCGCTTTGGATAGGTTCGTTTTGGGGAAGGCTGCAAGAGTCGCAAGTACGCTCGAAGTCATACTTCCCGAGGAGGTCGATTTGGCGTTCTTCTCACGGGCAAACACATTTAACGTAAAAAGATTCCACCCAAACCGCCGTAGACTCCAGTGAATCGGGCTGCAGAAGTGTTATGACAGTGAGAGAGCTTTAGTTAGAATACAAATAAAGACTGGACCTCATTTGGATCGTGTGTTTTCATCTGGATCTGGTTCAAAAGTATGAGAGTGAAAGTGTTAGTGATCTTTGATGAAAGGACCGCGGGGTGTGATGTTATCAAATGTCCCTCTCGCAGGCTGCACAAGCGTCCGGGTCATGATGTTGCAGTTGTTAGAAGGACCATGACTTCCACTCGATGCCTTAGGGTAGCTAGCGAGATTAGAGACCTCATTATCCAGTTCAGAAACAAAATTTGGGCGCCATATGAGTCACTGCGCTCCGTGTATCCAAGATTCTGGGAATATAGAGGATTCGACGTCAATGGAATGCATACGCCTGTGTGATTCAAACTCCGCTTGATCCACTGATGCCCTAACATCTCAGGTTCATGTCACGCCTTCATAGCAATGCTGAGAACGATAACACGGATGTATTCTGTTCGTAAGTCTTAGGATCAAAAAATGCCGTTGCATCTTTTGTCTTAACAATACCGCTTGAGTGACATTGGAACTCGACCTCGAATGTTGGAATGCCATTGCGCTTGGTAAACGACAAGAAATTTTTTATTGAGAAAGAAATACTCAAACTTCTCCCATTAGTCGTCACCTAACTTTGAGATTCTCCTTTGTGCAAAATCCAGTGGAATACGGTGACTGGCATGGATAACAGGGACGAAATAATACACCAAACCCTAAGATTATGTAAATAGATCTCAACCGAGACGGGACTGTACACCTCCTTCGCCATTCTAAAAGTCGATATGGGCCAATAAATTTACCGTGCTCGCGGCTATCATGCCAGTTAATAACTGCTTGAGACAGTCGTGTTCGATAGTACTTACGGACTCCAGACAGCTTATTCCTCAAGCCCACCGATGTCACTTTTTGTGACATTGCAGCAGGGGAAATATTCCCATCGCGTGAAATAAAGTAAGCGACAATACCCGCAACATGAGGAGTAGCCTGTAAATTCAACCGGTTTGAATGATTCCAAACAACATTAAGCAAATATAAAGTACCATAGAAGTCCCAGAAATCCTGTTGGTGGCCTTGGATAAAATTAGTTTATAAGAACACTTACATGAGGAGAACCGGCAACTTACAAAATCACCTGTATTCCAAGAACTGATGACGTCTTGGCCAGGCCCAAAGATATCAACGACAGAGCCATAGTTGGAGAATGACGCTTTGGTGTCGGCGATAGTGCTGGCAGCAACGGTTATGGCACTAGGAGCTCGAGCAGGGGAGACGTTTCCGGCATCAAGATTATCATTCATGGCAGCGACCTGATGGTGTATTCAGGGAACACCATAATTTGGGACGGATACAATACTCACAACGACGTGAACTCCCCTGTTAGTGAGCTGGAAGTACACAGGTGAGAATGGAAGGTTGATTCATTCATTTAGCTGAAAGAAGATACCCACTCTGACGACAGCATCATCCACAGCACGATTGACACCACCGCCAAGGGACATGGAGGCAATAGAAGGACGGCGACTGCTTGATGCCTGCGCAGCAACAAAATCCATACCGGAAATACTACAAACGGAAAATACATTTTATTAGACAGCCAGAACCACCTCAGATATGAACTTACATATCAGCCCAAGCACCACGGCTGTAGACATCGTTTTCAGTAATTTGCATGGTGGGCTATGAAAGTTACATACTTTTGTGAATTTAATACTTTCACAGCAATGATATTTGCCTCTTTCGCAACACCAAGCTGTCTCCCAGCCACGGTACCACTAGGAAAATGTATGAGTTGAGGGAGAAAGCAGCGCTGATACGAAACATACGCGCAGTGAGTGCCGTGACCATGGTCGTCATAGTTTGGCAAGCCTTGACCAAAAGTTGCACCCCATCTCGCACGGCCGCCGAATTCGGTCTGAGTCGCTATCAGTAATTCACCCTGCTAATATTACAAACGTCTCTCACATGGGTAATACGAACGCCTTTTTTGATAGAGATGTTAGAAAACCTGATGTATTTAAACACATCTTCACCGGCTTACCAGTATCTGTGCAAGGAAATTAAGCTTACGACAATTTTTATTGAGTGGAAAATCACATACCAACAACATACACATCAACACCCCGACCGGTAAAGTTGTAAGTGTATTGGAAATTAAGAGCACTGGCAAGGGGAATGCCAGTTCATACAAAGAAGAGAAAGAGGGAGGATACGCACGTTGGGTCCTGACTTGGCAGTCTATTTAGAGAGTTTAACCTGCTAAGACCCCAGGGTGCGTTATTCCTGTACACTCGTCAGAAACACTCCAACCGTAGAGAAGAGGCACCAACTGAGTAGCCCCACCGGTTGCGATACCGTCCTCGGAGATATATTCGACCTCTGGTTTACCAAGCATAATATCGAGAGCCTCGGGAGTAAATTCACCTAGGGTGACCGGTGTAAGTTAAGCCGTTGATTAAGCAAAGCAATCACATAAGAACCAACACACCAGCAAATCCGTTGATAAGTGTCCAGGAATGTGTGGTAGTACCATTGATTGCTCCGAGGACCGAGGCATGAGAGACGTTGTCCTTCAGCTTGACAATGTATTTGCCCGTGGTCTCCCCATCATACTTTAGAACGGCGCGAGGTGTAGGAGAGGATGGGGCAGAAATCGCCGGGATGGCAAGGACAACTGCTGCGAAGATAGCTGTAGAGAAACGCATTGGAATACACTGATACCAGTTGTTGGACACTGGAGAAAGCGTGAGGATGCCTGGTACTTTGACCGGCCTTTTATATATCTGCCCCTCATCAAGCTAACCAGAATTGTGGTATTGTTCAACGTACTGTCAAAGATGGAAAAAAATAGCTAACGAGCTAGAAGCTCTTAGTGTGAAAGAGGACGTAACAGCAGAGGCGAAGACATTCAGACCCGAAAAATGTTAGTTCTTCGGGTGCTTTGACCTCATAGTACATCTTCTTGGGCGGTGTCTTGATAGAGCTCCAAAACTAGCGCCGCTCTTTGTAGAACAAACCAGTAGAAGGAACATGTTAGCTGACCTATGTTTGTCGCTGGACGGGCCAATGGAGGCGCCCACAGCCTGGATATCGAGGGTCAGACTGTTAGTATCTTGCATGGAAAACTCACTAGTTGCCATCAGACCCTGGCTAGAAAAGCGCTTGTGGTTGCTATTCGCCCATTAAACCGAGTATCGGGTGCCGAGTGGGGGGAAAGGTGGTTAGGCCGTTGATAGAGCGACATTCGACTCAGTATTCGCATCCGAGTTGAACGTAAATCGTTTGGTCTGCGGTTCAAAGATTTTTTATGAACGCAGAGGATGGGACCTCCGATGGCAGTGGCCGTTGGACGATGGAACGTTCATACAGTCAACATAAGCAGGGGGGTGTATCGGGCGAGACTAATATACAGTGCATAATCTCAAATGAACTGCAAGCAGAACCATGGTTGAGCGGATGACCAGAACCAATTGAGTCGGGTGAGTACAAGAGTGGCAAAGCAGAATTTCGACTGATGTCTTCGAAACCTTTTGCTCGCGAGAGAAAATTCGTGTGTGACGTACTGAAGCTGGTCATTTCGTTTGGCAAGTCTAAAGTTTTTATATCAGACAGTAATTCCGAAATATCGTAAATTGACGGAATTCAACAGGTCTTTCAGCTTCGGTAGATCATATATGGCCCTTTCTTCAGGTCCTCTGCTGTTTTGTATCTGGTTTTTTATACACCGGGCAAACAAACACTCAGACTACTTACCAGGCTTGAGTATGATATTTTGACTACGTTCGCATGAGTTCGAGTTCGTGTTGCAATGATCACGTAATCATCCTTCTCGCTGACGTGATCGGGTTGACTTTGGTTGACTTGATCTCTTTTGAATTCATTTCCTCCAATCATTCCAACCACTTGCACTATATCAGACTCAATGTCGCCCACCTCGTCTCCAAAAGCAAAGCGAATCGAATTTTAACACCTCCTTTATGCTCCAGATATTGATATACGGATCGCCCTGATTTTCAACCAACCAGGCATTATTGGTATCCGACAGTTACGCTCTCATTCGTACATTACAAGTTGTTGTATCGTCGACCGGTGGTACCCCGACTATTACAGGCCCAGTGCAATGTTGAAATCTCCGATATACGTATGGCATTCGATCTCTGTCCCACTCTCGCCAGCAGCCCGACAGCGGCACAATCCATCATTGATTTGGCCATTAATGGCTTGAAGGCGCATGTTTTGTGAGAGTCGAGATGTCATTTATGACATTACGTATGTTAATATATCCTAGGGTCTCGTCTCTTCTATCGTACTATTGGTCACCAAACTTCCCTCTTGGACAAGAGTTAACTAACCGTGCACTTGTCCTTCCCAAAAACGTCTCCATGCGATGAAGCGGCGGAAGAAAGCTATTGCGCTGGCAGGTCGGTTGCATTTTGGAGAATAAGGTCGATAAGCGCTGAAGCGTAGAAGATTCAGTTAGGCTGGTCAAGATTTTCAGTTCGTTCAACGCTTGCAATTATGAAAGTATCCTTGTCTTTCTTGATCTTGGTCTGTGCTATCTTGATTTACGTCTCTTCCTTTGTAGTTTGTCGCCTCTTTGTTCGTGACGCACTAGTTGCCGAACCCTTGCCTCGACTGTGTCTCCCAAAAAACCCTACCCCACAATGAAACGTGGTTTTCTCAACCAAGCTAATGACAAATCCACCGGTGCCCCCGTATAATTCTCGAAAGGCACGTCTGAGGACACTAAGGCTGTTATCACTAGAAGATGACCACTCATTGGTGCCCCCTCTCTAATTACCACCGAGTTGCTTCGTAGCTAACATCTCATCCCCGTTTCAGCCGAAGCCAAGCTTTTCTTAACTCTGTTTTCGACATACTTCAGTCCGCGGTCAAGGAAGGTCATGCCGCAAAGTTTCCATGCCCTTCGTTATGACAACCCAACGAACCGATTACGACGGCTTTGCTGTATGAAGGCACTAGGGATGCACTTTGCGCCCTCCCTAGTTTTGTGAAACCGCCTTTCAAGAATTTTTAGACTAGCTGTACGTCATTGAAGATCTAAACATGAGAAAGGGGCTTTTCGCACGTCTGACTCCGCTCTAGCACGGTGATCCTCAGTGAGAGAGCTCTGGCCATTACGCCTGTTTGCCTTCCATATATATGATTGATATCAACGCCAGCAACTGAGTGATAGCGACCGATGGGAGATGTATCGTTTGCGCAATTGCAAGGGACCCTCGGTTCCAGAAGGGTTAGGGATTTTTGACACAAATACGCTTGGGCAGGGAGTAATCAGATGCCCAAAATTCGAGGCCATCTTTAGCCTCTAGTTTATCGACATCTGTGTGGAAGAGGTTTCGGCGAGTATTTCTCATCCTGAACTCGCGATTGGATAGACTGTATAAGAGGTAGGTGGACACGAAGAAATACTTGGCTCGGAGCTCAAATTGGCGCTCATTCCGTGAACAAAGGAGAGGTCCGTAGGCAATAAAGATTTGCTCGTCTTTTTTGATGTTGTTTTCTACGTGAATGAACATCGTCGAAACTGTACCCCGCATTCGGGCAACAGCTATCGTGAGGACGATAAGAGGAAAATCAGGGTCAAGGTTTGTGCTCAAGGGTGTGGGTTTCTTTACCTATGATTAATGCGTGATATATCACGAAATAAAGCCCTATGATTGCTGGTGAAGGGTGCAGGAAGCTTACCTTACCGATACCGATGACTACCTCATCAAGACGAGCAAAACAGTCGTTGGTATTCTAGAGTATGAAAATCTAGTAGAGCAGCTTGGGTTGTATCATTGTAGCTGCTCGTTGGGCGACAAAGCGTCTGGCGTTGGCGTTGAGGAGGAACGAACGCGAGGAGAAAGAGAAGTATCTACGCGCCGGAGATGGTTAATGATTGGGGGAAGAGGTTTAGGCCGTCGCTGGGTTGATGGCTGATGCGAGGGTGTGATACGGTTCATGGCTTTTGTGATGCTTGAGCGCTACTCTCGGTGCATCATTCTTGGTGGTCCTTGTGGCTTGGCAGCAGCAGTTGAATTCAGCTTGATTCATACGGGATGTAGTGGCTTGTGCCAATGTGACATCGTTTGAATGGGTCCTCATTCTGTTCGATATGACCTCGTATCGTCGGTTAAGAAATAGTTATGCCCTGTTTATAATAACTCTTGTAGTCGCAGCCAGAGCATTGGTGCAAACATCGAAAATACTTCAAAAAGGCACGACAGACTTAACTCCCCGACGAGCTTTTGACGTTTGCCATGCTATAAAAGTCCCGAACCTTCATGGAGAGCGAGAATTGTTCCATCCTGTACCTTAATGGTGCTACTTAAAGCTTCTACATGTGTTTGATAGTCATACCTCTTACAATCACGCTGGATACGTGCTGACGATGATGATGAGAAGATAGGGATGATGTAGCCGAGAATGATTCTCAACGCAAACATAACATCTACGTAATATGACATTTTTAGAGCAGTTTACGGTGGATAATGGTTTGTGTGATGGAAAAGGTTAAAAACGAATACCAGCTAAGTTGTACTGCTCATATATGAAATGTCATTGAGCGCCGTTCATCGAGTGCCATATATCCGATAGGGATACGATTTCACACCGGCGTGTATGTTGCAAAATGTACTATATCCTCGAATGGGCGAGCTAATTTAAAAAATGGTTTTGACGCGCTTCCTGACACCCATAGCTGCTGATCATAATCTTTAAATCGACTTACTGAGGGAACTTTCACTCACTGTAACTCAAACCGAACTCCAATGGGCGGAGTGAGCTATAAATACTGACCACACAATGGCAGAGATACAATCAGAAATAATATAGAATACTGTGTGGGGGCGCGCTAGATGAATGGCCAGTAAAACATATAAGAACGCCTGATTTAAACTCAGCCACAGGTTGAACCGACGCCCAAATGTCCCCTCATGCTCAAACGTCAAACTAAGCCCTCCCCATGAAAGGATCTCCGATGCTCACCATTGCTCAACCTAGGTATATACGATGTGAAGCATCCCAACTTCGATGACAACCTGTGTAAGCGCAGATTCCGGGCACAAACAAAACTGCGGACGTGAAGCCACATTCTATTGGAGACGGCGATGTATCAGATTATTTTTGAAGTCGGCAATTGATCGGCTTCCAGTGAGGTATATTTCCTATTTCCCCTTCTCATTCAACTCGCATTTGAAAGATGAAGTCGTCTATTATTTTCCTCGGGCTTACCTTTGGCAGCGTGGCTTTTGGATCTGCTGTCTCCCGCTCTGGCCTCGTCGGGGAAGCTGGTGAGTTTTGAAAGGCTGTGCCAACCTGTAGCTTCTTACCAACCGTCCCTCTTGTCTCTTTTCCTCAGTTTGCAGGCCCAATAGTTCTAGTTGTAGCTCGAATCTTCAGTGTTGCTCGTTTTACTGTCATATCGGGGTAAATGATAAGCTAACGCGACCATCATATCGATTTCTAATATTTTTGGCTTCTAGCGATGTGGAATCGCGCCCTGGGCGAAATGATGGCGACGTATTCATGGATAATCAGTAGAAGTACCTATCGGAATGAACGAAGAATTATCCTCTGAGGATCTCTCTGCTTTAGCGATCCATTTCTTTTTCTAATGTTGTGGCTTCCTCGCTGAGTTTTACACGGATGGCCAAGACCATTGCCTTCCTAGAGACATTAGGCTCAAAATGGTCATCTATAACAGACGTGACTTTGGCAGATAAGCCTTCTGCTACGTGGCTCTGGGTTCCTGATCACATCAATACCCAATCATTCAGGTTATAGGTTATGAATTTTACCGCTATCAACATCAGGAAATGATTCTACAGCTTTTAAACTATACTAGCTGCGTTAGGAGCGGAGCGTTATGAGACTTGTCAATCGAACTTTCCTACCGAATTTACGACACCCCGGATGTTGAAGTGAACGTAAAGCTACATATTTTCTTTTCACAAGTAGTCGTACAGTAGCCAGAACACAGCGAGACGGCTTAAAATTTGCATCGGTGCACGCTCTAGGGTATTTGTATAACACAGGAATCTGGAGCACCAGCTCCAACAAGACGCTTACTTCTATAATAATAATAAAAGGATTTCGCTGCCAACTTACAACAGGATACTAGAAGCCGGAATCCAAGGTCACTTGAGCGCATTGTAAGAACCAACGGTGTAATCAGGTTTGAGCCTGAGAGAGACGTACAAGCGGAAAGGATATAAAGCTGATAGAGCGACATGAGGTAAATAACGTTCAGTTTGCGGGGAGACCGGAGTTTGAATCATCCTCCCCTGCCACTCATTCGAGTGCTCTTCACTTTCGGGTATATGTCACTTGATGAAGTTCTGGTGTCATTTCCGAACTAGACTATACCAGGGGTCCTCAATCTCGCTGACAGCCACATCCAGGCACAAAGAGTACCGAAGCCGCCCTCCGTTCGAATGGACGGTGTGTCATATGACCCCTGAAGCTTGAATATGACATCGGATTGGCTGTCTTCAGATATTAACGAGGGGACTTTTGTTTGTTTCGTCCGACTAATCCGAAATATGTCTTTTCCTCGGTGTTACCCTTCAGCAGCCTATTATCTGGCTCTGCTGTTCTCCAATTCATCCTCGTCAAGAAAGCTGGTGAGTTATGAACGATTTCCGAGCTGTGATTTCGCATCAACTGTCCCCCCTTCTCAGCTTGTGCGTCCGACGGATCTGTTTGTAGCTAAAATCTCCAGTGTTGCGCATTCTATTATCATATTAAGTAAGTCATTTTTGCATTTCCTAGATTATATCCTATTACCTGCATTTGTATTTCTACAATAACCGTCAGCAACTAATGGGTCATATGGTGAACATGGCGTGCTGGCTAGTTGAAGCCTCCACATCCCCGGCTGAGAAGAGAAGGTCGATCGTGTCTTGGAATCTCGACAATTCTTCGATCTATAAAGGGCTTATTAACGCAAATCGATTCCATCGCTTGTTCGTTAACACTGACAGGTACGGGCAAAAATCAATATAACCGGTTCTTTTGAAGAAACGGATTTTTGCTTCGTTGATCGTTTTTTGTGGGACTAGACATATGGGCGCCCAATCCTGTGTCATTTCTACTCCCTCATATGGAACGACCCTTGCCCGGTAGCAACAATGTCCTTTAATGCCACACAGTATTGGTGCCCTGAACAGATGTCGAATTTGACACGCGATTGCGCCCAAGCCACAGTTTGTATAAATGGGAGATATTTTTAGGTGATCCTTGGGGTCGGATCGGTGGCGAGAGTGCGGTATTAGCTGGGGTATTTAAGGAGGGAGGTTCGAAAGGTCTTTTTGTCCAATCAACTTTCTAACTCTAACTATGAAGGTCTCCGTTACCACCTCTGTGTTCCTTTCCTTTTTCTTCGGACTCACCTTCAATGGGGTGGCTACTGGGTCTGTTGTTCCCCATTCAGACCTTGTCAAGAAAGCTGGTGAGTAGTCTGAATCTTATGAACGACTTTTGACTCACTCTTTCTTCCTCCTGCAGCTTGCAAGTTCAACGGGTATCCTTGCAGCGCGGATTCTGAGTGCTGCACCTTTTATTGTCATAACAGGGTAAGCTTTGTCGTTTCTTGCACTAATTTCACTTCAAACTTGGACATGATGACACACAGAAATGTGCAATTGCGCCATAAATTGCTCGATGGGTGTGTGAAATTAGCAAAGAGCGGAAAATCTTTCCAATCGTTTTACGATATACGAGAATCTTCATTGATGCGCCGGACCCGAGTGGAATGAGAAAACCTATTCAGTGCCATAATCGCCCAGCTATGCTACCGTTATAATCGAAAGCTGGGACTCTCTTAGTTGGCCAGCTACCGTGAAGACTTACCATGTCTAGCAATTGCTATTAGCAAGTCGGACGCAGCCTAACTTCCTGGCTTTTATTCGATACCAGCCCTACAGGAGATTGGCGTAACAATCATCTCTTCTAGGCGTTCATGAATAATAATATGAAGGTTAGTCAGATTGAGAGCCAAGATGTGAACCTTTTGATGGGAAAGAACTCCGAGTCCCAATTTTGTTGAACTCCGAGTCGTGTTGTGTTCTCGTTTTCTAACTCGTGATTCATTCGTGCTGTGCGTTAAGGATGAAAGGTTATAAATGAAGGGGTATAGATGAAGGGTTATAGAAGCTATGACCAGCATTTGAGCTTTCGAAGGCTGACGTACGGCTCTCTCGATGCGCCAAATATCCGCCCGGGACGAATAGTCACTTGAAATAGAGCGTCATCCGTTCATACCGCTGATTTGGACAAGCCGGACAGCTACACAACAGCTAAATTAGAGACCTTACAGTTCGAATGAAGTTCAAGTGGAACTTTTCGGCTTGCGTTATCTTCGCGATTTGGACATTACTATATTTCGCGCCCCTGTATTGATCATTTATTTCGGTCAAACCGGGGTTGGTGGTAGCCTTTGGCCAATATTAGGTATATGACATAGCAGCTGATAACAGGTAACGATTACGACAGGATTATTGCACCCAAGTCGGGGTTGCAATCGTAAGAAAGAGCTGTGCAGTCGGCGTTGAGCGTTTGTACTTTTTTGAACGGTAGAATAGTGCTCATTTAACTTGCATGAGTGGGGGCGAAAGCATCCGGCAGATGGTTAATAGGTTAATGAAATGATGGAACTTCCAACCGACATTGGTTTATTGATTGGCGAGGAGGATACATCGAAGTATATCAACTTGACGTATAATGGTCGCCGAGGAGCGGTTCCGAAGCCAAGGGCCCAGCGGTGATAAGGCATTCCAGTTATTTGCAAAGGAGATGAAGCATGCAATGGTGTATACAATATCTCCAAGTCGCAGCGCAATCAAGCAGAACAAAATTGTAGGAAAGAGGCGTGCAGTCAGCGTTAAGCGTTGAATTATGAACTTTGGACGGTAGAGTAGTGTTCATTTAACCTGCATGAATGTGCGGGAAAGCGTCCGGCAGATGATTGATGGGATAATGAAAAATCCCATGATGGAACTTCCAACTGACGTTGGATTATTGATGGACGAGGAGGATGCATCGAAGTACTGTATATCAACTTGACGTATGATGGCCGTCGAGGAACGGTTTCGAATCCGAGCACCAGGGCAGATAAGGCAAATGTCAGTTATTCGCAAAGGAAACGAGGCATGGAATGGTGTATACAATATCTCCAAGCCGCAGCGCAATCAAGCAGAACAAAATCGCCTTATATCTTTAAATCTTCACGCACAACCAGGACCGAACCCTCGTAGGTGCGAGATTCTGAGGCGAGTTCAAATAATTACTAAACAACGGCACTGAGAGAAGTCGCACAGATCTGAAGAATCCACATCTGCACACTCATCTCGCCAATGTAAAGCTGGTTAGCGTGTTGGAAGCGCTCCTTAATCACGTCAAGGCGCTCGAAGCGATAGTTATCGTGCACATCCAAAGTCATAATCGCTGCACACAGTTGACGGCGGGAATCCAATTGAAGGAAGCATGCCCAAGGAAAGCCGGACCGAAGATCGGCCCGAAGATCCGTCTTCCAAGATATATCTCTAGTTCGTAAACCCCCAGTAGAGATTCTCAACGAAGATGATGTCGTTATTCAAAACCAATAACACGGCGGAAGTGCCCGACCCAGAAATGCACAAACGATT